>LS990921.1:16787903-16962903 GCA_900464855.2 Musa schizocarpa
CTACCTTGGTATCAAAGGAATGTAACTTCACCATTTGGGGGTCCTTGATCAGCTTTGCATCACTTTCAATCCAAGTGAACGGGACAGCGACATCCTTATCAGTGTAGGCCAGCACATCAAACACGCCTACAATGATCAGCAGAAAGAGTTAAAAACACCACAAGCAATTTAACGGATAATGATATATATAGTTAGAAAGTAAGAAGTAATTACAGGGTTCGTCGAGACAGGGCAGGTAAGTAATGGCGGAGGCTATCTGACGCATGATGGCTTGAATCTCCCTCATGATTTCTTTGTCACTCTTCTCCTTGATGACACTGAGATTGATATGATGACCTCAGAATTCTTTCGTTTTCTATCTCATGAAAGAAAGAGTGATGTCGAGAAATTACCCCTTCTCGACGACCTCGGCATCTGTCTCTATGCTGAAATTCCATCTCTCCAGGACCTCTGAGGTGGCCTTGCTCATGATCACTAGAACCACCCTCTGCAGCTTCCCAGCCTCCAACCATTCTTCTCAAGATTGAAGAGTGAACAGCTCAATAGATTTCATATGCAGCAGCAATCAAAAACCAGATCAAGAATCCTTTCTTTTAGGGGTTTACCTGTCAACTGGGATGTCAGGCCGGTGAGGAACGATTTGACGCCCTCGTCCTGGGTGAGCAGCATCGGCAGCCCATATTTCTTCACCTTGGTGAAGCTCTCTTCCGGGTAGATGCCTCGATTGTAGAGTATGCTGCAAATCCTTCTTTCAAGATCCAATCTTGGACACGAAATCCACGCCCGAGGCGCGCACAACAAGAAGAAGAAGATGGGAAGCGATCCATTTGCTTACCTGTTCGCCGCATACCCTGCGGACCATCAAGAGCAACAAATCAAGGAAGGACATGGGAGAAGAAGAGTTCGCGGAAGGACAACGGAGAGTAAAGGGGGAAGTACCGAAGAACTCGCTGACGATAGCGGCGGAGCCACGGAGGGTGATGATGTCCTTGGAGGCTGTTCTCGACCCCATCCTCTACTTTCAAGATCGCTTCCTGATGTTTGGATGAGCCGTTCGGTAGGGTTTGCTCTCGCTTCTTGAATCGACTTCTTTCGAGGGAGGGGGTAGATATGATAAATAGGAGAGGCGGGGCGCTGATATTTTAACGGCTAGTTTTCCTCTCTTGCTATTCCGGAGGCTTCCTGGCGTTTGCCTCTCGGCGTTTGAACGCTCGCCTTCGCAACGGTCGGAAAGGAGAGAATAATACGGCAAAAAAAAAAGAAGGGAAAAAAAAAAGGAGAGAGTAACCACCACAGCCTGCCGTTTATGCCTGCTTCGAGATTCGTGTGAACGTTTTCGTTGGCGCAATTGGGTAGGAGGCGAGCCGGGAGCTCGACAGGATTCAGGAACACGTGTCATGAACAGACTGCCGAATGAACTCGATTGAGAAGACGACAGCAAAAGAAATCACAAATGTTGATTAAAGGAAAGCACAGAAGCCAACACAATATTATAGAGCATAACTCGAGCTACAACTTGGCTTTTATTTCTGACGATGCAAGCCTTATCAAATCCTTTCTCAAGATCTTACCTGCGGCATTCGTTGGTTCCGACTCCACGAAGAAAACATGAATGATGTATCTTCTTACAAGGTGCAATCTGCTGCAGCATTATGAATACGGAGTATCAAAAGACTATCCATGACAAGAAAAAGTATCACAACATTACATCTTATAATTTAATGCATCGGGATATTTGAACCCAGATCGAACTTTGATGTACAAGGTTAGATACCTTATTTGACACAAACTCCATAACCTGCGACTCTTTCAAAGTGCTGTGGGTCTGTCTTACAACAAATGCGACAGGAACTTGACTTGCTTCCTCATCAGGGTATCCGTCAAAGAAACCCTGTGGGATGCTATTTGTTGACATATTACCAAGCTGCAACAAGAACTTGGCCAAGTTTAGTTTTCATTAATAAGATACTTGTAGTTTTACTCGCGGGACAACAGCAGCCACAATGATATCTGGCTGTGTTCGAAGCAAGCTCTCTAGTTCTGCCGGTGGAACCTGCACCATACAACTGGCAAAAGAAACCCGGCTTATGATATGTACATGTGGCTTACAAGATCAATAACATATATAAATATGCATATAGAAAACAAATAAATCTCATGAATGGGCAGTATCCAAATTATCCAAGAAATAAATCAAGATTCTGAACATCACCGACACTCAAAGTTTGGAATCTCCACCGAAATTGAAAAGAAACTTAGCAGCTTAAAGCCAAATATGTTTGCAACAACTATGTAGTGCCGTACACTGATGTCCTCAATTCATCATACTACATTTTGAGACAGGTTGGAATAAGAAATCTACCTGCAGAAGAACGTCCGCTTGTGCCATAACATGTTGAATTGGTGAAGTTCATTTATTTAATTGTTTTCACAGAAATTGCTTTGTATTGTTGTTTATCTTGACATAACTGCAGGCAGTAAATAAGTACTAGAAGGGTCTAGAAAAGTGGACCCTTTTCAGTGCGTTACAAATATAGAAAGAATCATATCTGTGTCACAAACACAATTGGTTTTTTTTTTCTTCCCCAGACTCATCACCATGATCTCGTTGTCACTAAATAATCCTGAAATATTGGGAGCTCTAGTGATGTCGCATTGCAACAAAATTGGTCCTTAGCACACTGCAAGCAGTCAGGTATATAACAATACTACACTGGTAAGATTTCATATAATAAAGTAGTCCTTTGAATTTCCTAAAAACCTCCATCATTTATCTTTAGTCAGTGATATAGCAGTTATGGAATCTTGTACTCAGTGATTTAAAAAGCGCTAGGTGCCAAAAGGCGCCAAGGTCCAAAAATGCTCGAGGCGCTAGATGCTCGCCCGAGCAAAGCGAGGCGCTAAAATATAAAAATATATAATATAATTAATAACATTAAAATCAAAATAATATATTATTAATCTATTAACAGTATTGAAAATTAATCATTTCAAAATTCAAATAAATTTAATATTAAGAGTATACTGTATACTGAGCCTGACGGAGAAATGAGGAAGCAGCGGTGAGCGGCGACAGTGGCGAGCGACGGCAGCGGTAGTGGGGAAGGGAAAGGGAGCGGGAGGCGCGAGCAGCGGGAGGGCTCGCGGGAGTCGCGAGCAGCGGGAGGGCTCGCGGGAGGCGCGAGCAGCGACAGCGATGAGCAGCAGCAGCGGGAGCAGCGAGATCGGGAGCGACAGCGGCAGTGGGTTAGGGTTGGGTAAGGGTTATATCGGTTTAGTTGGTTCGATTGAACCAACTAACAACCGAACCAGGACCGAACCAGACCTAAAATCCTGGTTCGATCACTTGGTTTACCTAGGCGCTCGCTCGAAGCGCCCAACGCCTGGGCTCGGGCGAGCGCCCAGGCGGCGCCTGTTTGAAGTGCGTCGCCTGGGACATTAGCGAGGCGCTCGGGCCTTGCCTCGCCTCGCCCAAGCGCCTAGGCGAGCGCCCGAGCGCATCTTTCAATCACTGCTTGTACTTCGCGTTTCTGCTGAATTTGCATTCTTATGAGATGTGATTAATGTTCTCTGAATTTTATCCTTACATGCATGTCTTCATCCCACTGATTCTAAAGTTTCCTCCCGATCACATTAGTGCAGTGACATAATCATGAAGCATACTTTGGTGATCTTAAACCTAATGATGCAGAGCCTTCGAAATTTGTGGTGTGACTGGGAATTACATCACGGAAACAAGGATATCAAAGTTTTGTATTTGTTACACCATTAGTTGAGTGCAAATATAGCTTAAATATGTAACTGCTGCATTCTTTAGTTTATAGGTAACTGTTGCAACTTATTTTTGAAATTTCTGTAAGTAGATCCTTTTTCCTTCTAAATGTTTCGAAACTTTTACAAACACAAATAAGTTCGCCAAACAAACTTATCTCATGAACTTATAATTCTTTAATTCCAAAAATAAAAAAGAAAATTAAGGTAATGCCTAGCATTATGTGAATGCAATGTTAGGAACATTTCAGAAGAAGTGATACTAACTAGAAAGACCCACTTCTGATAATGTCGAACATAGTTTGTACATAATTATTGGATGTCCAATATATAGTGAAATATATAAAGAGCTCAGATGATGGTGTTGCAACATATTTTGCTCAACTTTCGCTCTACTTGCTCAATTTTTCAAATGATAGTGAAAAAAGAGCAAAAATTCAAACAGGCAACAAATTTATAAATTCTACTACGAGAATTAGCATTACCTGATATCCTTTGTATTTTATCAACTCCTTCAACCTATGAACAACAAAGAGAAATCCATCTTCATCAAAGTAACAGAGGTCCCCGTCCCCAACCATCCTTCAGAATCCAGAATTAATGAGGTTGCTTCCTGATCACCAATGTAACCTACACTAGAACCAAGTAACAATACTTCAGTTCATTATTCCCAAGAGAAGATTGGAAACATGAGAGAGATCCAAAAGAACTACCATAAACTATATGATGTTAATGGTTAATCATTTAACACAACTTTTGTTGCATTAACATTCTTTAAATACTATGGTAGGAATCAAATGTGTCCCAAAATATTAGATTTTTCTCTTTAAATAAACTTTGCATGTAATGCCCACTACATGCAAAGTTTTTCAATAAAAGCTAACTTTGGACACAAATATCTACCGGTCTTCTCAGATTGAGGCTCTCTCCCAACTAACCAAATCGTTAAATTTCAAGTACTTAAAATCAAGGTTCGCCGAACCGTACCGTACCGGCGTTTCGACGCTGGCTCGGTACGGTACGGTACGGTGTACCGAGCGGTATACCGAGGTGTACCGCTCGGTACACCTGATTTCACCGATTTATCCTTCCGAAAATACCTGAAAATTAAAAAAAAAAGTTAGGATAGAGTTTTCAAGTTACAAATAAATATAGTAATAGTATAAGTTTAGCAAAATCAATGTAAATTAGGTAAAAAATAGCATCACATATCTTTTTTTGGCTTTGAGGTAGTCTTGTTCGAGGTTCAGATTTCAAATTCGTTATAGATTGAAATATCTATAGAAAAATCAATTGAATTGTTAGACTATTTTGTTACAATATAAACTCTAAAATTCAAATAAATTAAATAATCATATATCTAGATATACCTGATTGTTAATTCTACCACCAAAACGAAACGACGGGCCTCCACGGGGTGGATGGATCGGGTCCTCGATCCGATACATATCAATATGATACGTTTGTTGGACCCAATCATGAAATTGATCCCATGACATAGTGTATTGATACACCAGATACCATTGATGCATCAATGTGGTAATGATCGTAGATTGATCGTCATAAATCATATTTGTCCGAGGCAACTCTTGAGGCATATATTGGTGTTGTTCTGTATCATGCTGTTGCTCAGAGAAGGATGACCAACTATCACCATACTGTTGTTGCCCATATGATTCTTCATAATACGATGGCTGTGAATACGATGAGTCTCTTTCTGTGTCTATATCATGTATGCTCTGTCGCATTTGTTCATATTCATCCACTGCCTTCCCCTTCCCCTTCTCCTTTCCCTTCCGCGCATAAACTTGACCAGTACCTTGTCGAGTTCCATGATCTGAATCTTGAGTGGCATGTGTAAAATATTGCTCCTCAGTCCATTCACCACCCTCAAGTTGTGCAGACGAGACCAACGACTGCCCGGTATCACCGCCATCATCTGTTGAGGCACTGCTGTCCGTGTTGCTGTCATGTCTCTGGACCGAACGAGAAAGAGAATGTGATTGAGTTTATGAGAGAAAAGAAATATTTGAGAGAGAGTTTAAGAGAGTATATGAAATAGGGGAGAGAAGACTAGTTTAAATAGGAGGAGAATGGCTCCAACGGTCAATTTGACCGTTGAACCAGAATCTTCTTCTGATGTGGTAACGGTCAATTTCGACCGTTCGAAAGTGGTACCGTCGATTTCGACCGTTACCGAAGTGGATCGAGCGAATAACGGTCGAAATCGACCGTTACCGAATGGTACCGAGCGGTAACGGTCGAAATTTCGACCGTTACCGCCCGATACATGTTTTTTTTGGTGTACCGCCCGGTAGAGGGCGGTCCGCGTACCGGTCGCCTCTCGAACCGGTACGTACCACCCGTACCGGGCGGTACACATCGGTATGGCGAACCTTGCTCAAAATGTTCTTTTTATTGAAACTTGTTTGTGCACCAAGAAATTTTGTATATTCTTTTGTCATGTTGTATTCTCAACTAATTTGGTCAAGTGATTGCTTTTGGTTTTAACTCGGACTGAAATTGGTTTTGGTAACCAGTATAGTACTAGAATACCAGACAATACGCCGACCTGTACTACTCGGTGCCAGATAATAACAATCAGTATTTGACCAGATTGTTTGATATTGGTCCTACAAGTGATTGGAATTTGAAACCTTGATCTACCCAATAACTAAACAAACAATGGTTGCAAACTGATCTTTTAGTGCTACTGCACAAGACCCTAGTTTGCTTTAGGCTCATGTTACATCGTTTGTGCCAGTAACTGCCATCAGAAAACTTCAAAGAAGAAAGGTTGGCTGCCCAATCTTAATGCAGAGTTCTATAGAAGACTGGTGGAATAATATAAGCAATACACTTTGCAATTCACAAAAGAGTCAGAATAAGCTTCATTATGTAATTGAATTTCCTGGATGTATAATATCTGGCTTGGACTGCCGGTTGAGAAGATCAAATCTACACAATGCATTGGTTGGATGACTCATGCAGTTCTAATTTGAAGGGATGTTTTGAACAGTTCATGTAGGACACTTCCTACCATATATATATATATATATATATATATATATATATATATATATATATATATATATCATAGTAAACAGGTAGAAATGTGAAGAAAGTAGCAAAAATTACCTTTCATAACCGTTGGGCCTTTAAGCCAAAGTTCCACTTGCAAGCCTGGAGGCAATGCAATGTTGGTGACTGGATCAACTAGTTTTGCTTCCAAGCCTGACGTAAGACACACTGCAGTACCAGGACACATACTTTCATCAAGATTTATGGTTCGAAAAACACACCACTTGTTGATTTTGTCAAGGCATATCCCTTCATGGACATTGGAAATTATAAACATTAAGATTTAAGCTGGAGACTAATTATATAAGTGTAACAACCATGTAAAGTGCTTTAATAACAAAACCAACGAAAGGTTCTTTCACATAATAACATTACAAATCTCTGAGACCATATAATTCATCCCCCAACATTATCATGATTCATGATCATGCATGTCATAATAATAGAACTTCAAGGTCTATTCTGACTAAATGACAGATCTATGTCATTATAGGGAGAGGAAACACAAACCAAAAGTCTACATCAAAAAATTAATAATAATAATATTATTATTATTATTGTTATTAATACTAATTTAACTATTTGGTGTAGAATGGATGTATTCCACTGGTGTGTTGTCACATGTTACTGCATTGTAATGGAAATGCAACTAGAATGCATATATGAGAAAAAGTTATGCTCTGCAGGCACAAGCTATTAACAATATTTCTGGTACTTCTTTACATCTACACCATTGGCCTTAAATTGGCTAAAACTCGATCCCTAAGTGTAAACTGATAACCACCTTGACAATCAATTATTCAATTTGTAGCAGGAATATATAGCAGACAGTCACAGTGTCAATCTCAAAGATTCCTCTCAAGTCTATGCACAGCTTTCAAAGTTGGATGAATGCAGATGACATGTTGGAATTGATACACTGTACATCCAAATGATCATCAAAAGGTACAAACAATATAATTTCCTAATACGCCAGACTTAACATCTGACCACAATTAGAATAATATAGAACTATGATTATAATCAACAAAACAGTGACAAAATTCAATGAAAACTGTTACTTTCTTGCTCAATTACATCTGCATGTATCAAAACATATCACAATGGAATGATACGACTAACCTGTGCTCGGTGCACACCTGGGAAACTGGCCGTGAACCGCTTCATCAGGTCTAATGAAAGGGGCGCATCACCACAGTGCACCACCTACGAAGAGCTCAAAATGAACTGTAAGCATAAAATCTATAATTATGCTATATCTAAAATGCAGAAATAACTTATATGTCAGGATTGAAATCAAGTGTATAGATCTAATTATTACGATGTGTACCTTTTGATGCCATCTCTTCAGAGATCTCGTTTGATCTGCTAAGCACCGTTTGTGATCCAAGATTGCTGTAGCCACCGATCCAAGATTGCTGCAAACACCATCACCGTCTGCAAGGAGTGCAAGGAGTAGATCCTTTCTCCTCTTTTTCTATCCTTTCACATGACCCACTGAGATTGATGGTTTAGGGAGAAAGGGTTTTGGGGGAGAAACTAAAAACCCTCAACGGAAAGGTGCGTCTGTACGTAATGTGCCAACGCTCTCCCAACCCCTAGAGGTCCTGTCCTTTTATAGGCGAGAGCAGAGGGTCTACAATGAGATCTCAGGAGATTTCCTCCAATCAAGGTTATCTCCTGAGGAATCGTTCCGTAAGTGGACTTAGTCTATTGGCTAAAATATTTGAACGGAACCCAATTAGTTATTATATTATATATCTTATTCAATTATAAAAGGGCCATATAATCTAACATTCTCCCACTTGGCCCATTAACTAATAAGATATAAAAGAGATATTCAAAATCAAAATAAACAAAACAAAATTTGTTTAAATTTTTTTTTTTTACCTAATTGGATTCCAAGAAATTTTGAAAAGCATTTTATACATGGTCATGTTTTTAAAAATAAGTCAATAAGTCCAATAAATACAATAATACTATATTAAGTCCAACTATCAATGTGAGTCATAGCGGTTGTATTTTATCAATGCCATACTCCCTTCTATGTACCACAACATTGTTAATCTTTCCTAATATAGTCCATAATAACCTTTGTAATTTGTCTTGTCAAGACAATCCTATTATTACATTCAACCATAATATGCATAAACATAAATGTAAACATGATAGCAGAAATAGATAACTTTAATTAAGCAAGAAGAATGTCAATAATAGTATCCACATAAATATGCATCACCATATCTGTCACGACCCGAGTCTGATGAGTTAACTGGCCAATAACTCCATTTTGGTCCTTCAACCGCGAACCAAAATGCTTAAGCGGGAGTTAACGTAGTACACTCATCAGGCCCTTATAAGCTAATCATATATATTGCCCACTTCCAATGTGGGACTAATGGGATGTTACATTATCTCCAACTCAATTAGCTTGATGTCCTCGTCAAGGCCCGATATATCCCAGATCGAACCCTAGCATAGTGCATGTGAGGATTAACTCAGTGGTGGCTCCACGCCGTGATGAGTTCTCTGACTCCATCCACGGGTAGCCCTTTCCTACTCGAGCCCTCTCACCCTGCCCTAATGCTAGGTCGGCTCTGATACCAAATGTCACGACCCGAGTCTGATGAGTTAACTGGCCAATAACTCCATTTTGGTCCTTCAACCGCGGACCAAAATGCTTAAGCGGGAGTTAACGTAGTACACTCATCAGGCCCTTATAAGCTAATCATACATATTGCCCACTTCCAATGTGGGACTAATGGGATGTTACAATATCCTTTATGACTTGCTCACAAGCCCTATTCTAAGAACATGTTCTTTGAATATTTTACACTGTAAGACTTTTGTCAATGGATCAGCAATCATCATAGTGGTGCTCAAGTTCTCAATTGACACTTGCTGTTTTTGGACTCTTTCTCTAACTACCAAGTACTTTATCTCAATGTGCTTGGAACCACTAGAGTACTTGTCATTCTTAGAGAAGAAAACTGTTGTAGTGTTATCACAAAATATCTTCAGTGGCCTGGCAATTGAGTCGACCACACCAAGTCCCGAGATGAAATTTTGCAGCCATAAAGCTTGATTTGTGGCCTCAAAGCATTCCACAAATTCAGCTTCCATTGTTGATGATGCAATAAGCGATTGCTCTGCACTTTTCCAAGAAATTACCCCACCAGCTAACATAAATACAAATCCTGAAGTGGACTTCCTACTGTCGAGGCAATTTGCAAAATCAACATCTGAATATCCTATCACTTCAAGCTGATCTGATCTCCTGTATGTGAGCATATAATCTTTCGTCCTTTGCAGATATCTCATTACTTTCTTTGCAGCTTTCCAATGTTCCATTCCTGGGTTGCTTTGGTATCTTCCCAGCATTGCAATTGCAAAACTGATATCTGGTCTTGTACAGGTTTGAGCATATAATAGACTTCCAACTGCGTACCCATAAGGAATATTTTTCATTTGATTTTTTTCTAAGTCATTTCTTGGGCACTGGTTTTGACTGAATTTTTCACCTCTAGTAATAGGTACATCATTGGCTGAGCAAAGCTGCATATTAAATCTTTCTAAGATACGATCAATATATCCTTTCTGAGACAATCCTAATAATCCTTGAGATTTATCCCTGAATATCTCAATGGCAATAACATAGGCTGCCTCATTCATATCAACCATCTTAAAGTTCTTGTTGAGAAATATCTTGGTTTCGTGCAATAAACCAAGATCACTACTGACAAGTAAAATATCATCCACATATAAGACCAATATAATAAACTTGCTCCCACTTACCTTCAAATATATACACTGATCAACAGCGTTTTCCTTAAATCCGAAGGAAGTAATGATATTATGAAATTTTATATACCATTGTCTGGAAGCTTGTTTAAGACCATAAATGAATTTCCTAAGTTTACAAGCCCAATTTTCTTTTCCCTTTTCAATGAATCCTTTAGGTTGTTCAATATAGATTTCCTCATCCAGATCCCCATTCAGAAATGTTGTTTTCACGTCCATCTGATGCAACTCAAGATTATAATGACCTACCAAAGCCATGACGATTCTTAATGAGTCCTTTCTTGAAACTAGAGAAAAAGTCTCATTATAGTTGATGCCTTCCTTCTGAGAAAAACCTTTGGCCACAAGTCTGGCTTTGTATCGTTCGATATTGCCCGTTGAGTCGCGTTTTGTCTTAAAGACCCATTTACAACCGACTCTTTTACAATCATTGGGCAATTCAATGAGATCCCAAACACCAGACCATTGATTTTAACTCTTCTTTCATTGCATCATACCATTTTTCAGAATCGTTACTTTTTATGGCTTATGAAAACGATAAGGGGTCTCTTTTTATTCCTATATCATAATCTGATTCTTGTACATATACCACATAATCATCAGAAATGGCATGTTTTCTTTTCCTTTGAGATCTTCTCAAATCTGCCAATTATGATTATTCTATAAGATCATCAGCGGCAACATCAACATCATGTGAGAGTTCTTCGATGTTATTTTGTTGTTCACCCTCATCAATACTCTCATTGATTTGAGGAACAACAATCTCTCGAATAGGATATGATATGAGAGAATTAACCTGAATCTCCTCGATATCAAAATTAATCCTTCGAGATTTTTCACTCCCACTGATTTCGTCATTTTCTAGGAATTTTGCATTACCATATTCTACTATTCTCATACTATGATTAGAAGAATAAAATCTGTATCCTTTGGATTTTTCTGGATAACCAATAAAATATCCTGAAATAGTTCTTGGATCCAATTTTTTTTCATGTGGATTGAATACTCTTATCTCTGCAGGACACCCCCAAATATGTAAATATCTTAGACTGGGCTTCCTACCAGTCCATAACTCAAATGGAGTCAATGAAACTGACTTGCTAGGAACCCTGTTCAAGATGTACATAGTTATCCTAAGAGCTTCACCTCACATCGACTCAGGTACAGAGGAATAACTCATCATGCTCCTAACCATATCCATCAGAGTACGATTTCGCCTTTCAGCAACACCGTTCTGCTGTGGCACACCTGGTAATGCATATTGAGCACAAATACCCCGTTGTTATAGGAATATAGCAAAAGGGCTAATATTTTGACCAGATCCATCATATCTGCCATAAAATTCACCACCTCTGTCAGATCTGACAATTTTAACTTTTCTATCTAATTGTCTCTCAACCTTATTTATGTATACTTCAAGAGTATCAATGATTTGAGACTTTTCATGTATTAGATAAACATAGCCATATCTGGACAAATCATCTATAAATGTGATGAAATATTTTTTTTCACTAAAACAAGGAATATGGAGTGGTCCGCAGATATCTGTATGAATAATCTCAAGGAGTTCTTTACTTCTTGTGGCATTTTTCTTTATATGTTTAGTTTGCTTTCCCTTAATGCAATCTATACAAACATCAAAATCAGTAAAGTCTAAATGTTCCAAAATATTATCCTTCACTAATCTTTCAATTCTTTCCTTGGAGATATGCCCTAATCGTCTATGCCACAATATAAAAGATATTTCATTATTGAAACTATGTTTCAATCCAACACTTGATTGCAGGGTCATTAAGGTCTTTGCAAACTCAAGATCCAAATTAATTCTGTACAAACCATCACAGAGAATTCCAGAACCAACTTTTATTGAATCATAAAACATACTGAGTTTGCCACTACCAAAAGAAAAACAATATCCTAACTCATCAATTCTAGAAAGAGAAACCAAATTTCTAAAATTGTAGGGACATAACATGTGTCAACAAGATCCATCAAGTGACCCGTCTCTAAGCATAGACGATAAGTTCCCATTGATATCACTTTCGCTTTAAGACGATTTCCCAAAATGATGAATCTTTCATATTCTTTTGATTTTCGAATTGAAAGAAATCCCTGCATGTTATTTGTAACATGAGTTGAAGCATCAGAATCAATCCACTAAGTGTTAGAAGGAACTTCTGTAATGTTTGATTCGAAACACACAAAGGTCGAGTTAATACTTTTCTTTTCGAACCAAGTCATGCGTTTAATGCAATATTTCTTCACGTGTCCTTTCTTGCCACAAAAGAAGCACTTTACAATAAATGCTTTCTTTTTATTAGTCCGTTTAACATTTCCAGACCCGACAAATTTCTTTGATTGATATTACTTCAACTTTCTTTTCTTATTACCAGCTCCTTGAGTAGTGGCCATGACATTATATGAACTTTCCTACCTTAATTTCAATTCTTCCTGAACACACATGCTAGTCAACTCATTCAAGTCCCACTTATCCTTATTTGTGTTGTAGTGAATCTTGAATGGGCCAAACTGAGAAGGAAGAGAATTGAGAATAAATTACACGAGGAAAGATTCATCAACATTCATGCCTAATGTTTTAAGTTTTGCAGCTTTGTCAGCCATATTGAGGATATGATCCTGAATTCCTCGAATGCCATCATACTGAGCCATAGTCAGTTCTTTCATTAATGTGTCAGCCAATGACTTATCAGCAAATTTAAATCTGTCTTCAATAACCTTTAAATATTCCTTTGCACTAGTTGCAGTCGGTAATGAAGTCTTTGTTATTTGTAATTGTCATTCTTATGAACATTAAACTAAGTCTACCAGATCTTTCCCAAGCCTTCATTTCATTTACTTGTTCTACAGTACTTTCATCAGTCAAGTCTGCAGGCTTTTCAACAAGTAATGCTAAATCAAGATCTAATACACCCAGTGTGAATTGCACATGCTCTAATCATTCTGAATAATTTGATCCAGATAGTACAGGGACATTAAATGCATAAGAATGTATATGCGGAAGTACCACTGCAAAAAAATATAGAATAATATTAATGCTTTGAGTTTGTCAAAAATTGATAAACTATTGATATCATATATATTACACCTTTGGATGAAATATTGACATATCTAGTGTTCACTCAAGAATATTTATGGAAGACTGATACCATCCTTATGGAATAGTATTGTTACTTTTGGGTATACAACCCTAAACTACAAGGATATCCAAAAAACAATATATCCTACCCCATTATATAATTATTTTAATTAGATTTTCCTTTGGGATTATCTAAATCTCCTAATTATATGTGTCATTATAAATATTATTTCCTTAATATCATTTAGAACTAATTTCTTAATATTATTTTATAAGTCATTAGTCCAGGTCACTTTGGTGGCTACAAGACTAATGCAATAATATAAAAAAAAAATCCTATAAATGATAAAACTTTTATTGTAATTCATATCGTGGTCACTTTGGCAGCTACTAGTCAAATAAAACTTAGGAAAATGAATTACAAATAATATTAATCAATTTCTTTAATTTTTGCTAAGCAATTCAATAATAAAATAATTATAATAATTATTGAATATTAATCAGTACGAAAACTCATATGATAATCATGATAACATATAAATCATTTCTTCATGTGAAAGATAAATATTATTTCACAATTTCATATATATACATGTGAATAAATAAATAAAAGACCAAAAACAATAATTGGATTTTAATTTTATTTATCACATGTAAAATCAATAATTTATATAAATCATGCATGTGAAAGATATACATTATTTCACAATTTCATATATATACATGTGAATAAGTAAATAAAATTTCAAAAACAATAATTGGATTTTAATTTTATTTACCACATGTATAACTAATAATTTATATAAATCATGCATGTGAAAGGTATACATTATTTCACAATTTCATATATATACATGTGAATAAATAAATAAAAGTCCAAAAACAATAATTGGATTTTAATTTTATTTATCACATGTAAAATCAATAATTCATATGAGAAAACTATAAAGTAAATCATAATTTATAGTTTTTTTTAATCAAAAATTAAATCCAATCAAATAATCAAAAATATAATTATGATTAAAATTAATCATAATTATAATAAATCATATTTATCAATTTATAATTAAGAATATGAATTAAATTTCTTAATTTTAATAAAACCATAAATATTTGAAATGTTATAAATCAGAAATTTACGAATGACAGAACTATAATTTTGGCATAAATTAAACCCCAAGGTAAAACCGTAAATATGTTGATAGAACATAAATTGAAATTATGAAATTTACAAAGGGTAAAACTGTAATTTTTGCAAAACCCTAGCCTCGAGGGTAAAATCGTAATTATGTCAAAAACCCTAATCTGCCTTCGTCATTGCTTGTCGTTCTTTTGCCCTCTGGTAGCGACCCTTTGTCTTGTGGCTTGCCAGCGACCAGTTCTAGCTTTGTCGTGGCCATTGCCATTGCTGGCGGTTCTCCTTTCAAGCATGGTACGTTCTTGCCCGCGGCCGCCTTTGTGCACGACCTACTCCCATCGCACGCCCACACACACAGGCATGCTTTACTGCTGTGGTGGTCGACCGTCGCATGGACGAATTCTGGCCGTGTGTGATCGGCCGTCACATGGATGGGTTCTGTGATGCTCGCATATGGGACGGGTTCTATGATGCGCACGCTACCTAACGTGGTCGCAGATTTGCAACGAGGTCGACGGTGACCATTGCTGCTTAGCAATTCTTGGAAAATGAAGGTAATTTTTATGCATCGAAATAAATTTACAGATCTAATACATTTGATCTCAAAAATCGGGCTCTGATACTAATTGTAAGCATAAAATCTATAATTATGTTATATCTAAAATGCGAAAATAACTTATATGCCAGGATTGAAATCAAGTGTATAGATCTAATTATTATGATGCGTACCTTTTGATGTCATCTCTTCAGAGATCTCGTTTGATCTGCTAAGCACCGTTTGTGATTCAAGATTGCTGCAGCCATCGATCCAAGATTGCTGTAGCCACCATCACCGTCTGCAAGGAGTGCAAAGAGTAGATCCTTTCTCCTCTCTTCCTATCCTTTCACAGGACCTCCTTTCTTCTCTCTCTCTTCCTATCCTTTCACAGGACCTCCTTTCTTCTCTCTCTCTTCCTATCCTTTCACAGGACCTCCTTTCTCCTCTCTGTGAACCCACTGAGATGCAAGGAATAGATCCTTTCTCCTCTCTTCCTATCCTTTCACAGGACCCATTGAGATTGATGGTTTGGGGAGAAAGGGTTTTGGGAGAGAATTTCAACCTCTAGAGATCGTATCCTTTTATAGGCAAGAGCAGAGGGTCTACGATGAGATTTCCTCAATCAAGATTTAAGATTTCCTCACAATTATCTTCCGAGGAATCTTCCTCAATCAAGATTTAAGATTTCCTCACAATTATCTTCCGAGGAATCGTTCCGAAAGGACTTAGTCTGTTGACTAAAATATCTGAAAGAAATCTAATTAGTTATTATATTATATATCTTATTCAATTATAAAAGGGCCACATAATCTAACATGAACAACCCTCGTCCACCCATCTTGTCCTCTTCGTTTTCCTCACGCTGCCGCACGATCACCGGCAACGCTGGCGGTGCCACCACGAGGTGCGTCACCTGAAGCTGCCCCACTGCTGCTAGTGCCCTCTTCCAATCGAACCTCTCTGTCTGGATCACCGCCGCCACCGCCTTCAAGCAGAAGAGGAATCCGTACACATGGAATAGTGGCACCGTCACCATCAGCACAGCAGACTCCCGGCACTGCTGACGCCACGAACGGCGCCATCGATCCGATCAGATTCCGGCGATGACGGAGATGGCGAAGGCGATGGTTGGGCGGGAAAGGTCGAGGAGGCGGGCGATCTCAGCGGGGGTGGCGACGCCGAGGGACAGAAGGGCGGAGTCGAGGACAGGGAGGTCGAGGCGGGCATGGGAGAGGCCAGCGTGGGAGCGAAGGGCAGCGGTGAGGGAGCGGACCTGGGGGAGGAACACGTGGTAGGGGGATAGCGGCAGCAGTGGAGGCGTCGAGGAGGGCAGGGCGGAGCGGGCGTAAGCGGCGACGGAGAAGGGGGCGGAGGCCAGGGGCAGTGTGAGAGGACGGACGGACGCTGCGGAAGGTCTTGGTGGCAGGGCAGAAGCCGCTCTTCGGATCCATCGGCGGAGCTGTGGGCGCTACAACGCATGAGAAGGTGGCGATTGGGTTGACTTTTGGGCCTTTACGCTTCCCGTCTGTCGGAGAGGGAATTGATGATGCGTCACCATCAAACCATTGGACTAAGGACTTTCATCACGGCCAGTGCAATACGGCACTTTTATGAGTCATCATCATATATCTTTTTCTGCATCTTTTTCTCCCCAAAATAATTTGTTCTGGTGCTTTTAACTGAAGATTATTTCATATAAAAAAGACTTCCAAATGAACTGAAGATTATTTCATGCATCTTTTTCTCTCCAAAATAATTTGTTCTGGTGCTTTCAACTGAAGATTATTTCATGTAAAAAAGACTTCCAAATGAACTACAACATGCAGAGAAGATAAACAAAGCACTTGGGTGTCTAACCATGAAAGATTACATTGCAAATACAAAGATCAGCATTGCTGGCTATCTGGTTTAACCAAACTGAGCTAAAATATAAAAGAACTTAGCAGAACCAATGCAAACTGGAAGGTCTAATTCCTAGCTTAACAATGATGTCAATTGGTACTGTATAAGTTAAAGCTTGCCTAAGAAGGGGAAACAACCAATAAGTCACATGCTTTGATTCTGAATGAAGCTTTGTGGCATGTGGAACCATGCAAGCCCTGGCTGACTATTGCATTGCCCTAACTTTGGAATGGGAACTATCGGTCCAAGAAATATTCGCCATAAATCAAGTATTATAGTTACAAGCATCGCGGCACCCAATGCATCAACGGCCACTCTTGGAAGGTCCCATGGTTCATCATCTATCTCATCCACTCTGGGAACCACAAAAAAATGTATGAGATACATAATGCCAGTATGGATTTTGAACTAACATAGTACTTTGGCGTATTTAGAAAAAAAGGGAAATACTTTGTTGTCATTCATACACCAAAGAAAAGATTCAGGTTTGCCAAATCCTTTCCAATGGAAAAAAATACAGATTCATTTATAGATAAATCATTTTTGTTTAGCAAATATGACAAGCATCAAATGTTAATTGACCCAAAGAGATTCCAGTAAGAAAAAAAGAAAAAACTGTTCAGTAATGCTCAGATATTAGCTGCTAAAGTTTTTAAGTGCATGATAGATGAATTTAAGAATTTCACTTCCGTATCCCCAAAAATATTCAAATTAATGAGTTTTCCCAGTGCACCTTCTTACCTTGAGAACATAGGGAAGCTCACGATGAAATAAATTGCATAGAAGAGTGATCCCACTTTGTACATTGATTCCCGATCAACAAACTCATAGTAAGGAAACTGCAAGAATTCAGAATATGAAGAAATGTCAAATGAAGTTAAAATTACATCAGAACTGAAATAAATGACCAGAAGTAATTTAAATGAGTGTTCATCGAAAAGAACTATGAGCTTTAAGCAGTATGGAGCAAGGATTGTACTGTGTACAAAATCAGTATTAATTGAACCAGTATGCTATTAAAATTTTAACATTCCTAGTGTCATGCTCAAATATGGTTGCTGATCCAATCAAATGCACTAATTCAATAATGTTTTTGTTTTTTGATTGTTATAAATAACAATATATGTGTAATACTTTTCTAAAGAAACTGTATCATCCATGATATGCATCATTGTCATATGTGTCATCTCTGACCATATTACCAGAATAAGATAATAAAATCATAATTAATAACTTGAGGAGTCAAACAAACAATATAATACATCTATATGATGGTAGCCAAACACCGTATGTCAAGTATTCAAAGCAAAAAAATCCCATCTTGTATGCCTAAAGCAACTCTATTAGCACAAATCAAATTTCTAATTTTGTCTAATATACTCCCAATAGCAGTCTCACATCATGTGTCATATTAATTGATAGTAGGTAGATAACCTAAAGGTCCTCATCGAGAAATTAGGGCTGTCTGGGACTAACTCAACCTACGTAGGTTATTGACTTATACCAACCAATAGCAATCGATATTGACCAGTATTTGAACCTATATCAACCTTGTACTGATTTTTATCGATGCTCTTCAATATGGAGTACACCACTGGTACAAGATGGTTGACATCCTGATATCTCATCGAATGTCATGTACTGCACACACCGACCAGTATGAATGAATATGACAGATTACAGTTTAGAGAATGCCAGCAAACTAATTTTTACTTAGTTGGATGCCTTTGTGTATTAAGACAAAATCATTATTTATTATAACTTACCTGCATATGGTACAAGTACAACATAGTCATATACAAGTGAGTCTGTAATAAATTCATCCTATTAAGTCAGCCCTCAAACCACCAAAGAGAAGTATTCTGAACTTCCTATAGAAAATGGCAACATGGAAGGAAAGATGACTGTAAGTAATGAACCAAAAACATTACTGCTGAACAAGATGGTCAATATTTAAACCTATATTGACCATGTACTGATTTACTTTGATGCTCTTTAGTATGGTGTACACCATTGGTACAAGATGGTCGACATCCTGATATCTCATTGAATGTCACGTACTGCCCACACCGACCAATATGAATGGATATGACAATCTATAGTTGGAGAATGCTAACAAACTAACGTTTACCTAGATGGATGTCATTGTGAATTAAAACAAAATCATTATTTATTAGAACTTACCTGCATATGGTACTAGTATAACATAGTAATAATATTCATGCAAGTCCTGCAATAAATTCACCCTATAATTTAGCCCTAAAAACCACCTAAGAGAAGTATTCTAAACTTCCTATAGACAATGACAACATGGAAGGAAAGATGACTGTTAAATACTAAACCAAAAACATTGCTGCTGAACTCTCACCTAGTTACTTGAAACAGATTCTTTAACCTTGTATTTACATGTGACTTGTATTGAAAAATTAAGTTTCAAAGTCATACGAACTATTATTACTACTATAACATGGGATTCTCAAATACATAGGGTTGGTTACTTGGATACTTTCTTGCTGATTAATCCCAAGGAAAATACCACTTACTAACTCATAAACCAATAAATCACTTGTCTTTATCCACCTCTCCTGTCACTACTAGTTTGCATCAATTCACCTTCCCAAAGAGATGCGGTTACAAGACTCTTCTAATCACCTCAAACAATTATCCCCATTTCATCCTAGATCTGTGTTATACATAACTACTTACAGATGCATCCATTTTCTATATCATCTGTCCTGATAACCTCACACATCTATCTCAACAACCTATCTTAGCAACACTAACCTTTTAAACATTCAGTTTTTTAACTGTCCAACCCACAAACCATAACAAGCCTTATAGGTATCTCATGACAACTTTCCTGTAATCAGTATACAATGGTCACAGTAATGTAGGCATTCTTTCCTTTGGCCCTCCTGTTCAAACAATATATCAACCTACTATTCGTGTTGCATGATATCTCTTCTATATATCAAAATATTTTGCTTTGTGGACTTCTTGTGTATCTGTATCTTGATTTTTCTATCCTGCTATCCTGACACTAGAGACTGCTTTATACATTTTATTAATTTAAAAAAATATAAGTACCTGATCTCCTTTTTTTAAAAAAAAAACCCACTAGCCCACTACATTATATTTCACAAAACTCCTTCACAGGATTTTTGTAACCCGAATAAAACAAAATTCAAGTCTTTCTTCACTCTACACTTTCTCACTAATTATTCAACAAGTATATAAGATCTATTGTTGATTTCCTGAGAAAAAAATGGATTCTAGAAATGCTTCTTTCATATCTTAACAAAAAATTGCAAGGTATGAGTTCAAGTGTTTTGTTTAAATCGGTTGATATACATCTTTATTTCCACCATATGCTTGACAACTGCCTTTCTGAAACTCATGAGTATTTTAACTAATGTTGTACATCAAATATAGTCTGATGTGTATTAACATTTAACAAGTCACAGTTGACATGCTTCAACAAAAGGTTTTAGATCCAGACCCACCTAGAACTGGAAAATAAATAATACAATGCACAGATACACGACAGAGTACAGAATATCTGGATGTTGGTGTATCACTGAGTTATAGATGTGTTAATGCAGCCAATTCACCTCAAAGAAGAGATAAAACAAGAAGGAAAACAACTAAAGATATTGCTGCCAAGAGGTAAATTTAATTTAAGTACCAAGTTTAGCATAAATGACATCCTTACAGCACTCTCTCTGATGCAAGAAACACAATTTTCATTCAAAATGAAAAGAAGATATGTAATGCAGCATAGTGGATGTTATTTAACATGGTATGAGATGAATTCCAAATTAAGAAGTACCAAATAAAACCATAATTGAAATCAATCCTTCACTCAGAGTTTGTATAAACACTCAAATTTTAAAGCTTATTACTTTGGAAAAATTGCATAGTATCCCAGAATAAATACCGAGTAATAAGTACCCTCTGGAAATATCAATCTTATATGCAATTACTGAAATTACAGATTTTCACGTGAGCCCTTCATGCCCATTAAGCATCTTCGCTGAAATATATTTCATTTATTATTTATTATTTTTCATTTTTGTTATATATACGTAACATGAAATTGACAAGCTAGAAGATGATGAAAAATCATCAAAAAGTAGATGAAATAGCTGTAACATACATTTGAAATAGCTAAAGTCTCCAAGTAAGCAATGAAATAAGAAAGAGCCAATATCCATGCAGCTTCAGTAACCAATTGAATTGACTGTGGCAAATCAGCAATGGAATGGCGCAGTCTACGAAGTGTTATATTAGACGCCATGTGGTAAAATAGAAAACACGAATGAGTAAGAAGGAAAGTTACATGTGGAACCTGTAACGTCAGAAACGAATTCTCTCATTAGATCAATAACCAATTAAGACCATAACAATTATTTACAGAAACCTACATGATGACAATTATGCCAACAAATATATGAAAGGTATCACAGTTATAATAATGTAGAATATGTCACCAGTGTCAGAACTAACATCTAAAATATTTGGAACAGAAGATGAATATACACCAAGGATTTATCTTACCTTGTTTTGCATGTCCTAAGTATAATGCAAGTGTGACACCTGCAACTACAAGGAAGTCTGGTGTTCTCTATGATTTTTATACGGTGATATTGGCTTTGGGAACTCAAACATATTATCTTTAAGTTTCCAACACAGTAGCAGATGTCTCATATCAAGTAACAAAAGAACATGCATATATAACATGCATGTACTAGATACACATATGCACATATATGTAAAGTTACCAGTTGATGTACATACACAAGTACATACGTCAACTTGTACCAATCTAAATGCCTCTTTTTTCATATATTTTATTTTAAGATTCAGTCACTACATAGGAGCAATTGATGAACTCACATTTTTTAGGTGTTGTATCTGTGTCCATATATGAAGTGAGAGGGTATGTGCCATCAGTCAGCTTAAGTAACTTAGACTCACAGAACTTCATAAGTTAAATGAATTCTCATATCAGCCACTTACATCACATCCTACCTAAGGAAAAGGCCATTATCATGTTATCGGAAACCTGCTGTGATGTTTTATTTGTTGACCCTACCAAATAACATTCAGTAGAGAGAAATAATTTTTCATTTAACAAAATTTGGCTCCAGATTTTAAAATCAAGGATACTTGTGAAGGGTCCAACATAGAGAAGCATCCTCATTTCTAGAGTTGTGGAAAAATAAACCACAAGAACAAAAGCTCTAGTGTGAGAGCTCAAAATCAATTCCACACAAATTCTGTTTCTTTCTACAGTAAATGTTGGATGAGCCTCAATACTTAGAAGAATAGTATAGAACTTAGGTGAAATCAGTTGATATTCATGGAACACCAGAATTCAGCTTATGTAAAAGTTAGACTACCAGATGTTTGCAAAATGCATCTGAATTTGGTCACAATTCTCATCCAACACCTACATGAGTCATCCAACAAAGAAAATCCTCTACAGCATATTTTATGTTCATGCGACTAAGTAGCAGACCTTATCACAGGCATATAGATAAAACAAAATTAAATCACACTTCACATAGAAGAAGACAAAATCAACATTTTACACTAATGAAGGGTACCAAGAAGGCTGTAGAGGAAGTTTGAGAAAACAAACAAGAATGTCAAAAAGAGGAAGCATGTAAACCCACAAGGATAGTTCACAAAAGGTTTGGACTTTAGAGTTTAGAGCAAAAGTAAATGTAGCCACCTTCTTATCTGTGACAATTGATACACTTAATTAAACTCCTTATCAGATTAAAAGCTTGTGATACTTATACAAATCAGAACTCCCTTAACACATACTGAACCAAGGATTGCCTTTTCGGGTACTGGACCCGTTTTGGCAATTTGTCGGAATGGTACGTACCAGTCTGTACTAGTGTACCGACATATGGTATATCAATGCATACTGATAGTTCAACGAGGAAGAAAAAGTGGAAGGGGTGGTGGAGGAACAAAGGAGGAAGGGGGAAGGAAGGTAGAAGGAAGAAGTGGAGGAAGAAGAAGAAAGAAGAAGAGGAAACGAGAACCAGTAGCGGCAGCAGCAAGGCAACGACATTGTCGAAGCAGCAGCGGCGGCAGCGAGGAAGTGTTGAAGCAGCAGTGGCGAAGAGCCAATGACGAGGCAACAAAATCTTACGTGAGAAGAGGGCTCGCATTTGCAAGCCCTAATCTGTTTTTCTTTTTTAATGCTGATTTGGACTGGGCCTCACCATTTCTTTGAGTTTTTATTAATTTAATTGGACAACCCAAAACGGGGTGGTCCACGTGTTGGCCCATGCCCAAACTGGTACATACCACCCGTACCGTACTATTTTGGGCAGTACCACAAATGTGGTACTGAACTACAAAATTTACATACTAATAGATGTACCCTGAATAGAAATAAGAAAAAAAGGCAAAAATTAGTATCACTATGTCTAGTTTCTTACATTGTTCATCCTCCATGATGGAAAAGTGTATGATGCTCCAAGAACCGTGAAGAAATAATGAGTCCAGAAGTAGTTTCCAACATAGCTAAAAATTATAATCCACAAATTTGCCTGTAGCAAAGAAGCCATAAACAATAATATGATGTCATTGATAAAAGAAAAGATTGTGGTATAGTCTTCAAAAGAAGCTGAACTTTCTATGCACAAAAATAGCAGCACTAATATAAAATTTGATATATAAAATTATAATCCTCAAGGATGACTGACTAATGTTCCTTTTTCTAAAAAAGAATAAAATTTTGATTGTACTTAGTAATGCACATGTTTGATTGAGAGACAAGATATAATGGACATCCGTAATAATGTTTTGATGCAGAATTCTAATTGCCTGAAAACCCCTTTATCGGCCTAGAATAATCCACAAAATTTAGGGCATAATAGTCAAATTAGGCCACCAGATAGTACTTGGAGGGAGCCACTTGTGATCCTAGAGTCCATACAAGTCGAAAGATGATCAAATCCAACTAGATTCACGTTGAGACTCAATATCAAGACCTGAATAAGTCCCAGTTAGACCTCTTGTCTTAAGAACAGTCCTTGGATTAGAAATATTATTGTATTTCTTATCCTTATTTTTGAAGATAATTTCGGAAGGCCTTTAGAGTACTTAGAATCAAATCATCGTAAAGGTTAGGCTGGTCATTTTCTTAGATTCGAATTTTAAGAGTTTCCTCAACCTACAATCGTAAGCTGTGTCGTACTTTGTTTAGGCATAAGAGATGGATAAGACTTTATAAATAAAGATCTTGAAGTCCAATAGACATACAAGAACTAAGGTTATCCATGATAATCTCACTATAGTTCCTTTTTGTCTCTTCTCTTATTTATCTTCTTTTTTTTCTCTTCCATGTTTATCTGTTTTCTACTCTTTCTCCCTTAAATCTCCATTGGAGGAAATCTTCTCTTGATAAACAAAAAGGAAACTTGATAGAAGGGAGACAATCCTATCACAATTAAATTTGACGACCATAAACCTCAAATATATATCACACTATCTCTTTTGAGACATGATTGCAAGAACCATCATATAGGCAGCATCAATAAAACGATTGAGATCAAGTTAAAACAAGAATACAATTGACTATGATGATCATCACTCCATTACAATACAACTTGACAAATAATGCAAGTTCAATCAAGCGATTTTAGTTTTCATTTTTTGGCTAGACTAACAAATTTGTGCAAAACAAATCTAAGAAAATATAGCATGATCATTGTTATCTTTACACATAGGTAGGTAAACATCATATAAACCAAATACAGCTACTACAATATACTTGAGAAACAAATCTAACACAACTTATGCCCTTAAACAATAAAAAAATTACTAGAGATCCAAAAGAAGAATAGTACCTTCAGCCAATACCGATCTCTCCAGCATTTGTCGCTGTCTGCCTGCAAGAAAGGGCAGATAATATGTTCAGTTTGAGCTACATATACTTCACCTTAGTGTATACAGTATCAAAGGTTTTAATTGAAAGTAGACACTTGAGATTAGTGTAACAAATAAGATGAATGTAAATGGAATTTCAGATGATATCTACTATGACCCTTGTTTGTTATTGTGTATGCATCAACAAGAGAACATGGTTCACCTTACCGGTTCGTACCGATATACCGATCGACCATTAGTACGATATGTTCCGACATACTGACACATGGTATTGTAGGGTGTACTGACAGACCGGTATATACCGTCCATACTGATCCCCTATTGAACCAGTACATATTGCTTGTACCGAATGGTATACCATGGTATGATGAAGCTCGTAAGAGAATATTTAATGTTTAATCTCATTACTTAGTCATGCTTTCATATTCATTACACATCTAAAAATCTGCAAGATCCAAGCATTCCGGAATACAATCAGATCCGAAACCTACACAGATAACAAAGCCAATAGATTCCACCTTTTTATTACCAATCCTAATTATGACTAATAGATCAACAAGAATAGGCTTGTCAGTCAACAGTAACCTAATTCAGCACCTGTCATTCTTGGCTGCTATTCAACATGGATAAAACGTGTGAACACCTAGATTAATTAACACAAAGGAATAATTTCATTGATGATGACAGAGCATTGAAAATCCAAAAAAGTTCTAGCAAAAGTTTAATAGATAATAATGAAAGGCAGAATAACACAACAACCGGAACTTTCAGCCATTGACTAAGCTGCTGATGACCAATGCCATGAAAGGAGCAATTCTCACAAACAATAACATCAGCAAGTAAGTGGATATTTTATGATAATAAGGTATTCAAAGTGCACACCTTTCCCACTATCAGAAGTGGTATCAAGAAAGCTGGGGCAGCGGAAACCAACCCGAGGATAAGATACTCCAATTCTGTGAATTTCTGTCATCAAAGTCAAAATCAAATTACAAATTCACATGGTTTCTCCATCACCATTGTTACATCAAACAATAGACCAAGCATGTGTAGAAAAAGAAGAGCGCTCCTCAGAACCGATCAACAAGTTCTATCCCAATGATCATTAATTTCCTCAGGTTTCAAATTTAGTGAGTAAAAACTCCTTTTGTAAAGCCAACGACATTCTCGGATCAAAAACAAAATGTTCAATCATTTAACAATAAACCACAAAAATTAATAAGGAAAAAAAAAGCTATATTTGCCGATATATGGAGACGTTCAAATTCTAGCTTAAACAAATGTTTGCTTTATGTGCATAGACCGATTTATTGGATCAGCCTACCAGAAAAACTACGTCAAAGGCCATCATTCAAAAAATGAGAAGGGAAAATGTACGGACTTTATCTAAAACCTCTGAGTCGAAATAAAAGTTCTAGATCAAATCTAGACCAAAGGGCGGCGTGAAATCAAATACTGAAGGGAAAAAAAGATTACCTCGTAAAGCTTATAGGGGACGATGATCCCGAGACAGAGGGTGAGCCAAAAGGGCGTGTAGAGCAAAAAGAAGGCCTCTCCCCATCTCTTGCTCGGATTCGAAGCGAACCACAAGCTCTCCGAACTCTCAGCTCCCATCCCGTGCAAACCCTGAAACAACATTTGAGAAAACCATAGATTGAGGGAGCCGAGCGCCGAGTTAGCGCGTGGTTCGCTTACGTACCTATCCCGTACGTCCGTCCGTCCGTCCGACCACCGCGCGGAGGATCTCGGCCGGAATAGGACAATGCTTCCGCTCGCTCAACGGTCACGAAGAGAGCTCTGCTTCGAATTTAAAGAGAGACGGAAAGAAGCAGCGGAGGAAGCGGCGTACTTCACCGGGGGTGGGCGTGTGGGCTTTACCAACCACGGCCGGCGCACGACTCGATCAGGTTTTGGCAGCCAGCTCGCCACGTGACTGGCGTACCGCATACATTTTCTTATTTGATATTTATGACACAATCTGTCACCGGCTCCGGTGAAAGGGATCCAGCACACCACATGCTTCAACCGGCAAAGTACATCCAGCGATACACTACACTTCCAAATATATATATTGGAGGTTCTTTGACAAGGGTAAAACTGTCCATTGAAAAATTTTAAACGTTCATATCGATCTGATTGATCCTTATGGATGAGGACAGAGTACATAGCATCAAATCCATCGCACGTGATTACAACAAAAAAATATTATTTGAATCAAAAACGATCCGAAGAATATTTTTTTAATTATAAGAGATTAGGAGGTTTCTGTCCTTTCTCTTCGACATTCACCTTGAGCAAGCTAAACAGTGATCCTTTGTTGCAGCAGAACTCATTTCCACTCCTCAAATATTCCTGCTAAAATTTTTCGTTTTTTTTTTGGTTCCATCAACATTGGAACCGGTATCGGGTCGATCATAACTCCTGCATCAACCTCAAGTACCAACCAAGTCCAATCATCGGAGCGGTTCAAGGGACGAGCGACTTTGAAGATAACATTATTTATTTAAAATATTTTTATTAATACTGTGCTTATACGTAACCGTTAAGCCGGTTTTGGGTTCTTTGCCGTGAACCTGGTTCGGATCCTTCTGAACTAATCCCAAGTCAAACTTCGTTCGGTCCGAGTGATTCCTATAAAACTACATTAAAATACTCTCGACAAAATCTCTTCCATACTTAATTCAATAAATTAGACGAACATGACAAATGCATGCCAAATTCAAATGTTATGTTTTTGGGACGCACTTGTGAAATATGGAGCGATAATATAGTATGTAACTACCGCTAGCCCATGTCGAGTCTAAGATGATGCAACGTTCGAATACGTGACGTAGATCGGGCTATCACGGAGGATCATCATGCACCCGTAATATCTTCGTCAACAGACTATATATCGCATTTGTTTACTTGTACATATGTTTAACAATATATTTTTATCTTATTTTTATGTGTTCTTGCTTGAAAATTATAAGTAAAACTAATTTATAGGGCTGTAGAGCAACTGTTCACTTGAATGGGCAAAACTGGCCCATAATAGCTTAGTTTTCGCATGTTATGATTTATTTTCTATAGGCTATAGTATAACATAAAATGTCAGTCATCTTAATACCCAAGAATCACCCGAGTGACACAGGGTTAGAAAGAGGTTTGGGGTAGTATTGGGCATTGACTAGATTCACAAGTTTACACAAAAAGTATATGGGGACTTCCTAATGCACCTAACACCTAGGGAGCAGTCGTTTGTGCACTTGCGTAAAGTCATTATTTTTTTCTTTCTTCTCCTTTCTCTCTTAAACACCAAGTGTTTACTGAATTGCTTATAAAGTTGCCTTCTTTGTATTGAATCTCAAATTTTGATGATGAAACCAATTGACAGTGTTTATCTGATTTACGTTTTGAGTGACGTAGAAAGCTTCGATCAGGGAGAGACAATTGAAGCAGGAACAACCATGTTGGGCCAAAGTGAACAAGTCAGAATATTGGACGTTAGGCTGGAGGAACGGTCGATGTGTCGGCAGAAGGCTTCGGGCCAAGAATTCGAGTATCGAGCTTAGAAGAGCGGACATTACGCCAAGGAGATCAGAGTTGCGGAGGTCAATATGTCGATTAGGCAAAGGCCGTAAAAGAGGACGATGCACCGAAGGATCGGAGGAAGTGTTGGAAGAACCAATGACATACCGGACAACACATGATTAATGCTTATAATAATTTATCTAGATCGAGTTAGGTTTTAGGTCTAATTGAGTCGGTATTGGGGTGAAACAATGCCAACTCTATTAGGATCAAGAGTCAGGGTTAGCATTGGGTGGGGGGTGATAAAATCGATTTCGGAAATGCTTAAATTTGAAAGTAATAAGAAGGAGGCTTGTAGTTAAAGTAAAGTGCACAAAGAAAATGCAAACTAGATTTTAGAGTAGTTCGGTCATCATGACCTACATCCACTTCGCTGACTTTTCTTCCATCGAGGCCACTAGCATCCACTAGAGGCCTTCCTTCAATTGGCGAAGATCAACCACCTTATACACCCCTCTTATCCTTTTACCGAGTTTAGGAGATAACCCTTACAAGCACTCACTCTCCTCTTTAAACATAATTCTAACACTTAGACTTAGAGGAGGGAATTTCTAAAGAGATTGCAGTAGCGTTTCTTTGCTTTTAGACTCTCTGTGCGCTTGTGTGCTTTAACCAGGGATGAGAGGGGTATTTATAGGCTTCAAGTTGATTCAAACTTGGAGCCTAAAAATATCTCATCCCAGGTTTCTCGAGCATGGGCGGTACCATCGCCTGCGCTGGGCGGTATCTGTTGAATCTCAAATTTTGATGATGACATCAATTGTTATTTGTTATCTAATCTATATGTTGAGATAAGTGTGCAGGATTAACTACGATGAAAATAAGACATGCAGCAGGAGTTGCGCCGGAGTCAGGACTATGATCACGTTGGGAGTTCGAGAGCTTGACGGAAGTCCGGACGGTCGTCAGAGGTTCTACGGGAACAAATCCGAGAAGTCTAGGAGCTTGCTAAAAGAAGCTCATCAGAACTCGCCAAGTGGATCGTCGCAAGTCTAGGAGTTTGCCGGAAGTCCATAGGAGCATCGTCGGAGGACCGTCGGATGTTCATCGGAAGTTCGCCGGAAGCTCGCCGAAAGAAGCGATTGACGCACCGAAGCAAGCTGTAGTAAAAGTCTTAAGAATTATCGTAGTTAGCACGATGATTAAGTTAGAATTGGGAGGTGATCCCATTAACTTAATCTAGGGGCAATTGGGCCCTTGAAAGAACCAAATTGGGCCGAATGGATCAACCTATTCGGACCCAGATCTCTCGCCCAGAGGTGGCACCGCCTGGGTCGGCGGTGGCACTGTCTAGGGCTCAGTCTCTGAGTTCTGGCTGGGCGGTGCAACCGCCTCTGACAGCGGTGCAACCGCCTAAGCTCGGTCTCCGAGCTCTGGCTGGGCGGTGCAACCGCCCCAGTCAAGCGGTGGCACCACTTGAGCTCGGTCTCTGAGCTCTGCCAGGCAGTGCAACCGCCCTTGACAAGCGGTGGCACCGCCTAGAGGCTCAGTCTTCGAGCCCTGTCAGGTGGTGCAACCGCCCCAGTCAGGCGGTGCAACCGCCAGACCCCGAAATTCCAAGAATTGACATTTTTGAGCTCGGAATTCAAACATGGTTTGGGGCCTATAAATACCTCACTCTTTCAGCAATGAAAGAGCAACGAAAACCACCAAAATCCTGATCTTACTCTGTGATTTTTAGAGCTCAAAAGTGTTGTATAAGTTAAAGGTTCTTCTCCCTCATTTCTTCCAAGTTCAGATCTTTCAAGAGATGAGAGAAAAGTTTGTAAGGGTTGTCTCCTAAGCCCGTCAAAAGGAGTGAATCTGTAAAAAGGTGGTTGGCCTTCGCCTATTGAAGAAAGGCCTCTAGTAGACGTCGGCAACCTCATCGGTGGAGGAAGCCAAAAGTGGATGTAGGTCAAGATTGACCGAACCACTCTAAATCGCGTTGCTCTCTGGTTTGCATTTACTTTGAGCTTATTATCCTTACTGCAAACCTCCTTCATAGCTTACTGTCTTCTGCGCTTTTACGATTACGTTTCAAAGCTTAATAGTTTCTGAATCGTGTTTAGACGTAAATCGCTTTTCTCATACGAACATCGTATTTCAGTTTGCGCTTACATTCGGATTTCCATCACAACAGCAAACTGCCTTAACAGATTCGTTTTAACTGCTTCTTGCCTAATCACAAGTTAAAGTGATTTACAAATCGACTTTTTTACTGAAATCGCTTTTCTCGTACGAACATCGTATTTCAGTTTGCGCTTATATTTTGATTTCCATCACAACTGCAAACTGCGTTAACAGATTTATTTTAACTGCTTCTTACCTAATCTCAAGTTAAAGTGATTTATGAATCAGCTTTTCAACTGAAATTACCTTTGTCGTACGAATGCAGTTTTAAATGTTGAAAGTTTTCCGCTGCACTAATTCACCCCCCCTCTTAGTGCTCTTGATCCTAACAATTGGTATCAGAGCTCGGTTCACTCTCAAACGGATTAAAACCCAAGATAGATGACATATGCCAGAAACCAAGAGGGCCATTCTATTACACGTCCACCCATGTTCAATGGGACGGACTACACCTATTGGAAGACCCGAATGAGAATCTTCCTTATTTCGATGGATTTTGAACTTTGGAATCTTGTCGAAAATGGTTTTTCGAAATCTTCTCTTCCAATGATCGATTGGAATGAATTGGAGAAGAAGACTTTCACTCTTAATGCAAAGGCTATGAATGTCTTATTTTGTGCGCTTGATAAAAATGAGTTTAATCGTATTTCGGTCTATGAAATCGCGTTTGATATTTGGCATACACTCGAAGTGACTCACGAAAGCACAAGTAGAGTGAAAGAGTCAAAAATGAATCTTTTGATACACTCTTTCAAACTTTTCCGAATGAAACCGAGCGAGACTATTGGCGACATGTACACCCGTTTCACGGATGTCGTCAATGGTCTAAAAGGACTCGGCAAAAGTTTTTCGGATTTTGAGCTTGTAAATAAGATTCTAAGATCCATTCCTAAGAGTTGGGACCCTAAAGTCATTGCTATTCAAGAGGCTAAAGATTTAAGCAACTTCCCTCTTGAAGAACAAATCGGGTCATTAATGAACTATGAAATGACATGCAAGGCTTATGAAGAGCAAGAAGACATCCTTCCAAAGAACATGAAGGATATGACACTTAGAACTTTAGATGACCACTTGAGAGAAAACTCAAGTGATGAGGACTGTGACGATGACTTGACACTTCTAACAAGGAAATTCAAAAAATTCATTAAAATAAACAAGTTTAAAAATGATGCAAAAAATAAACTTGAACCCAAAAGGGACCAAGTTATTTGCTATGAGTGCAAAAAGCCGAGACACTACAAGAGTGATTGTCCCCAAGCCAAGAAAAGAACATCAAAGAAGAAGGCGCTCAAAGCAACATGGGATGATTCGAGCACATCCGAAGAAGAGGAGTCCAACATCGAGCAAGTTGCTCATTACGCCTTAATGGCCATCGGAGAGGAGGTAACAAATTTAATTGATGCAGATTTATCATTTGATGAGTTATTAAATGCCTTCCATGATTTATTTGATGAATGCAAGATTATTAGTAGAAAATACAAATTGCTAAAAAAGGAGTATGATAGTCTTAATTGTAATTTTGATAAGTTAAAAACTGAATATCATGATAGTTTAGGGTCTTGTATAAAATGCCATGATCTAGAAACTATCTAAAAGCAAAACTTGCTACTCATGGACACCTTGAAGAAATTTGAGGTTGGTAGCAAGTCCTTGAACATGATCCTTACAAACAAGGGTCACGTTCTCAAAAGAAGCGGAATCGGATTTGTGAGAAATTCTCACCAAAATCCAACCACCTTCATAAAAGGCCCCATCCTACATGTTCGACACCAAAGTAAATGCAACTTTTGTTGCAAGCATGGACACAAAACACATTATTGTCCATTCAAGAAAATTAATCCGAACAAATTAATTTGGGTTCCTAAAGGAACCATGATAAACTCTATGCAACATGACAAACAATATAGATCAACTTTTGAGGCACCCAAAAGTAAATGGATACCTAAAAATTATTCTTTCTTATAGAGACATATACCATCACAAACTAGGAGCAAGAGATGGTACCTTGATAGTGGATGCTCAAGGCATATGACCGGAGATCTATCTCAATTCTCTAAGCTCACTAGCATAGACGAAGGCTATGTCACCTTCGGAGACAACAATAAGGGTAAAATCATTGGCAAAGGAACCATAGGTAACAAATCCAACTTCTTTATTGAAGATGTTTTGTTAGTTGATAGTTTAAAACATACTCTTGAGCATTAGTCAATTATGTGATAAAGGATATATTGTCAAATTCGAATCTAATGCATGCATCCTTAAAAAATCATACAATAACACATCTATGATAACATTAAAATAAAATAACGTATACACCATTGACATCAATGATTTGTGTAATGAAATGTGTTTTTCAGTTTTAAATGAGGATGCTTGGCTATGGCACAAAAGATTAGATCACGCTAGCATGAAACTAATTACTTAAATATCATCCAAAGAACTTGTATGAGGAATTCCTCACATCAAGTTCATCAAAGATAATGTGTGTGATGTCAATTGGGAAAACATATTAAGAGTAGTTTCAAATCTAAGAATCAAATAAGCACATCAAGGCCCTTACAATTGATCCATATGGACTTGTTCGGACCAATCTCTACATCAAGCCTAGAAGGTAGCAAATACGCCCTCGTCATTGTAGATGACTATAGTAGATACACATGGACTTATTTTTTGAAACACAAAAATGAATGCTTTAGATATTTCACCAAGTTTTGCAAACTTGTTCAAAATGAAAAAGGTTTTATGATTTTATCAATTTGAAGTGATCACGATGGTGAATTTCAAAACCGTGATTTTCAAGAATTTTGTGAATCTAATGGATTCAACCACAACTTCTCTACTCCAAGAAATCCTCAACAAAATGGAGTAGTAGAAAGAAAGAATAGAAACTTACAAGAAATGGCAATAACCATGTTGAATGAACAAAGCCTACCCAAATATTTTTGGGCCGAAGCTGTAAACACTACATGCTATATTTTAAATAGAGTTTTAGCAAGACCCTTACTCACCAAAACTCCCTATGAGTTATGAAACAATAAAAAACCCAATGTTTCATATTTTAAAGTTTTTGGGTGTAAGTGTTTTATCTTGAATGAGAAAGATGCCTTAGGAAAATTTGATGCTAAATCCGATGAAGGAATTTTTCTTGGTTATTCTTTGGTTTCTAAAGCTTTTCGTATCTTCAATAAAAGGACTTTAATAATAGAAGAATCCATTCATGTTGTTTTCAATGAGATTTCCGAAATCAAGAAAAATGACTTTGATGATGATGTTAATTTCGATTCTTTGAATTTAAATGAAACCCCTTCTCCAACTAGCAACTTGGATGCATCCACTTCCGAAACTTCCTTACCTAAGGACTAGAAGTATGTAGATGATCATCCTAAGGAGCTAATCCTAGGAGACACATCTAAGGAGGTTCAAACACGTTCATCTTTTAAAAATTCTTGTGCCAATGTCGCTTTTCTCTCCCAAATTGAACCTAAATGTATTGATGAAGCCATGAAAGATTATTCATGGATTATCGCAATACAAGATGAGTTAAATCAATTTGAGAGAAATGAGGTGTGAAAGCTTGTTCCTAGGCCAAATGACCATTTAGTTATTGGTACTAAATGGGTCTTTAGAAACAAGCAAGATGAATATGGTATCGTGGTGAGAAACAAGGCTAGACTAGTGGCCAAAGGTTTCAACCAAGAAGAAAGTATCGATTACAAAGAAACTTTCGCTCTTGTGGCTAGATTAGAAGCTATAAGGATGCTCCTTGCCTATGCATGTAATAATAATTTTAAGTTATTTCAAATGGATGTTAAATGCACTTTTCTAAATGGCTTTATTTCTGAAGAAGTTTATGTTGAACAGCCTCCCGGATTTGAAAATAATAGCCTCCCTAATCATGTATTTAAATTAACCAAAGCTCTCTATGGTTTAAAATAAGCCCCAAGGGCTTGGTATGACAGACTAAGTACTTTTCTTATTGAAAATAATTTCACAAAAGGCAAGGTCGATACTACATTATTTATCAAAAATTTTGAAAATAACTTTCTCATTGTTCAGATCTATGTTGATGACATTATCTTTGGTTCTACGAATGAATCTCTTTGTGAATCTTTTGCTAAAACCATGAGTCTCAAATTTGAAATGAGTTTGATGGGAGAATTAACCTTTTTCTTAGGCTTACAAATTAAGCAACTAAGTAATAACATCTTTATTAGTCAAACTAAATATGCCCTAGATATCTGCTAAATATATTCAATATGAATAGCTCAAAAGCTATTAACACTCCTATGAGCACCTCCATGAAGTTGGAAGTTGATGAAAGTGGAGAAAGCTTCGATAAAAAAACTTATAGGGGTATGATAGGAAGTTTACTTTACCTCACTACAACCATACCATATATCATGTTTAGTGTAGGACTTTGTGCTAGGTTTCAATCAAACCCTAAGATATCTCATCTCAAAGCGGTTAAAAGAATACTTAAATATCTTAAAGGAACCACAAATCTAGGATTATGCTGATGCTGATGCGGATTTTGCCGGGTGTAGACTAGATAGAAAAAGCACATCAGGAACATGTCAATTTTTGGGATATTCCCTTGTTTCCTAGTCATCTAAGAAACAAAATTCAGTTGCTCTATCAACAACTGAAGCTGAATATATTGCAGCTAGCGCATGCTGTGCACAAGTTGTGTGGATGAAAAACACCTTAGAAGATTATAAAGTCCATCTTAAAAACATTCCCATTAAATGTGATAACACGAGTACAATATGTTTAACAAAGAATCCCATTCAACACTCAAGAACAAAACATATTGATATTAGACATCACTTTATACAAGATCATGTTACTAATCATGATGTAATTATAGAGTTCATAGATACTAAGCATCAACTAGCTGATATTTTTACAAAACCTCTAAGTGAAGAACAATTTAATTTCATAATAAGATAATTAGGAATGTTGATGTGTCCGAATGCATAAACTTGTTAAATTTATTATTCAGACTTTATTGATTGAATTACACGACAAAAATAACATGTTGGAAAAATTTTCATAAATGATGAGCATGTCCTCATAGTCTTGCATGAAAGTGTTAAATTAAATTTTCGGTTCTAATTGGATTTCCTTATTCTCTTTCGGATTTTGATTCATATCATTAATTCTTGACAAAAAAATATTATCTAGCATATTTATGGCTTTTAGACTTATCATATGAAAAATATTGCCTTTGAGAAATAAATTTGATAATTCCTTCTTGTAAAAGGAAGATATTTTTTGCAAAGGACTTTACTCACATAAATATCCTGATCCTTGTAAAGCATGCTATCGATTTGAACTACACAAATGGCTTTCCTCCTTAATGCAAAAAGAATAATAACAAATAAAAAGGAAGAAGTTTTCACTCTATGTAGATAATCTCCATGTCATGGTCTTCTTGAGATGATTGTATCCTATAAATGACATGAACCTACTTAGGGCATCACATGTATATTCAAAAGATGCTTATATCGTTCTCCTTTTTGTTGATGACAAAGGGGGAGAAGTATATGAATTGATGCTATAAATACCATATTATGTTGAAAGAAATAGACATGATTATTGATGCTATGCCATGATTGCCAAATTTGCATCATATTAAGATATCAAGAACTTGCATTGTAATTTTACATGTTGATATCTTTCCATATGATGAATTGCTATCATTACAATAATTCACATTTGAAATTTGAAAATAGATGTCGAGTCTTGACATGATATAGATGCTAGTCATAGGTGCCCAGCAAGCCAATCACGTGAGTGATGGCACGTGTGACTTAATATAGAATCTTTTTGCTTATTATATTTTGGCATATATCACTTTATAACTATTGCATAAATGCATACATATATTGTGATGTCCTTGGATTTGTGCAATGGGAATTGGATCGTGATGAGATCACGATAGTGAGATCGATTCACCTTTAAACACATATCCTAAATAATCCCGGTCATAGGTTACTCGAGAGAGATATCGTGATAACCAGACAGACTGATGTGCTGTATACCCGTCCATATGATGGATGCAGCTGGTCTCATAGCTACTTGTGTAGGGACACTAGGGATACAGTACAGGTGCTCATTGGAGAATGAGTTCACTAATTGATCCGCTTATGGAATGCTGGATAGTTGATGATGCCTTATTGTCAGACAGCGATTCCGTAGTCCTAGTGGTGTATCTGGTCCTTAGACTTGAGACACCAAGGATGTCCTATATGAGTGCTCCACTCTTTGATACCAGACTTATAGGTTTGGTGTTAGGATCGGAGCGGCACTAAGAGGGGGGGGGTGAATTAGTGCAGCGGTGAAGTGCGATAAACTTTTCACGATTTAAACACTTTTCGGAAACTTCGTACGATAAAAGCAATGTTTTTGTTTAAAACCGTTTCGATTGCGTTTTAACTTGAAGAGATAAGTAAGACGGAGACAAAGCAGTATAGCATTAAAGTGCAAATGGTTTGCAGTAATATAAATGACAATAAGTAAAAGCAAACTAGAGATCACACCGATTTTACAGTGGTTCGGTCAAATGACCTACATCCACTTGCGAGGCCCCTCTTCGATGAGGCTCCCACCTTCCACTAGCAAATCTCTTGAAGGGAAGGGTAAATACCCCTCTTACAACTCTTTACAAGCGGTTCACTCTCTTACAAATTTTCAGCAAGAAATAAGGAGGTGAACACTAGCAAAATGAAAACAAGATTAGCTAGGAATTTTCTAAGACCTTTCTCTCAAATACTTGCTACTCAAAAAGTTGTAATCTCAGCTGAGATTTGAGGGGTATTTATAGGCCTCAAGAGGATTCAAATTTGGGCTCCAAATTTGAATTCTCGTGAAGTTCCCGATGTTGGCGGTGCCACCGCCTGTCAGTGTCAGAGGCTGACAGTACTGGGCGGTGCCACTGCCCAACCCAGGCGGTGCTATCGCCCAGCTCTCGGGCACTGGGCGGTGCCACCGCCAGACTCTTCGGTTGACTGGTTGGGCTTCAAACTTAGCCCAAACCAAGTCTAATTTTGGGCCTAGTTGGCCCCTAACCAAGATATAGGATTATTTCTTAATCCTAATCCTAATTACATGTTAACTACTTAACAAAACACATTCTAAGCAAATTTTCAACCGCGAACGTCGAGTCTTGTTCCGGCGAGCTTTCCGACGAACTTCTTCCGACGGGCTCCCAGCAAGCTCCCGAACTTGTGATGACTTTAATGAGTAGCCGAGCCTTCTCGGTGATCTCTGTGAACCTCCGACGATCTCTTTGGCGAACTTCCGAAAATTCCGATAGGTTCCCGATTTTTTTTTCTCGGTTGGTTCCGGCAGCATCTCCGACGATTCTTCGAACTCTTAAACGTCCATCGAACTTGACTCCGGTATTCTTGCTTTGTGTTTTCTGGTTATCGTAGTTAATCCTACATACTTAACTCAATAATATGGATTAGATCAAATAACCCATTAATTGATTTTATCATCAAAATCCGAGATTCAACAATCTCCCCCTTTTTGATGATGACAATCAATTGATGACGGAGTTAACATAACTCCCCCTATCTATATGCCATATTATGAGGAGATAAAAACACTTGAATTTCATCCCATGAATTCAAGCTTGAACCGAAAAGTTCTAACCGTAGAACTTATCGTTTTTCTCATTCAGCATAATGTCAATGCTAAACTTCAATGAAAAAACCTTTTCAAGTTTGCAAGATAAGAGATAGAAATTTTCAACATGATCATACATTTTAGATATGCATTAAATATGATTAAACGATTGTGCGATATGCTCAAGGATTATGCAAGGCACATAAGACATTCATATCACATTTGCTTATATATGTTAAGTCATCATTTTTCTCCCCCTTTGTCATCAACAAAAAGGAAAAATTATCTTACAGAAAAAATCAACAGTCATTCTATCAATAATTCATGTTCAAAGAGAAAGATAAGCATTCATCCAGAAGCATATATCAGAATTTAAACAACAAAAGTTCAGTTTTTGTTCAAAAGACGACAAGCGTGGAACATAAGAGTAAGAACAAAACAGAATACAAAGTTACATCAGTCCGTAGGAGGTAATCCATAGTGATGATATATAACATTTATTTTTTGGTTTAGCTGTCGTAGTTCCTTTAAGATTTCCATTTGCTGGAGCTGAATTTGTTCCTGTTGCGATTTGAGTTGGTCTTGTTGGAATTTGATCTGAGATAGTTCTACCATAATAATTCCTTGAGGATGAAACAAAATGAAGGCGGCTGCATCAAAGGGACTAGGAGGAGGAGATTCATTTCCCATAAGAATTGGTGTTTACGTTGTTCTCTTGGTGGAGGAATAGGATCATCCTTCTAGGTTGCCTTTACCCATACTCCATTGTTAAATATGCACCTAAGTCTTTTTTTAGCAGATTTTTTTTGATGACGTTATATCTATTACTTTGAATTGTTTCTTAGATGGGTGGGATGCAGATGTTATAGGCACGAAGAAATCTAGTGATTAAACCCCCATATGGCAACATAATGTCTTTAGCTGTAATTTCCTGCATGTGTTGCCGTATTGAGTATCCAAAACAGTTTTGTTGACCAGTCATGATCCAATACATGGTGCTTATCTCTACTGTACTCATTTCATCAAGATGATATTGCTTAGGGAAAAGTATGCTTGTCATAATATGATGAAGAACCTTAGAGTTAAAAGGTAGTAAGTGTTACTTAACTCTTGGGTATTATTCCAAAGTTTGAGTTTTCAAAAAATGGTTTCGATAGAAGCTTTCATAGGTTGCTCCTATTATATTCACATCCCATTTTGCTCTAAAATAGCAGCCCCTATCTTTTTCAGTGATGCCGATTAGTTCATAAATAGAATTATCAGAGATCCTAATTTGTGTTCCTAACATGTAAGAACTTAGCCTATCGTTCTCTACCCATAGGTTTGCATAAAAGAGCTTAACTAATCAAGGATAAATTGGTTCATCTATTTGTAAGAGAGGTAGGGCCTCTAGATGAGCAAACCACCTAATGGGTTCTAAATCTCCTAGTTCATCAAGATCAATGTATTTTCCCTTATGGACATATCTTGTTTCAAAGTTTGGAAATCTAAGGGCATCTTCTTTGGATCTAAAAAGATTATGGTCATATGAATCTCCTTCAATCCTTTTCTCTTTTGATCTCTTAGGAGCCATTTTCTGGACAAAATGATAAGAGAAATATGAATTGTAATGAATAGATGACATAAGAAGAGAGTGAAGGAAATATTTTACCTTATAGAGTGTTTCTTAGATGATGGAGAGTTTGGATCAACAATCTTCCTTCTCCAAGGTCTGTAGAGGTTAGAATGAGGGTTTGAGAGAGTTTGGGAGAGTTGGAGTAAGGTTTCCACGGGTTGGGGGCGGTGTCACCGCCGGCCCTAACCCTCTCGGGTTTAAAAGAGATCTCGGGCGGTGCCATCGCCTGAACAAGCGGTGCCACCGCCTGGCGCCCGAGCGCTTAGGCGGTGCTACCGCCGATTCTGGCGGTGCCATCGCTGGCTGGCCGCGGAAGAAGGAAAAAATTTTTTCTTCCTCCTTGAATTCCAGAGGTCTTTGACGCAAGCAAGGGTTGAGATATTGAGTTGTATATTTGGAATCGAAAGAAGAGGATGAAATCAAATCCACAAACGAGCGGGACAAGAATGAGCCAATTTTCGTAAACTACATTCAAACTTCTTACTTTAAGGGACAATTTAACATGCCCAGTTCCCTTCTAATAAATTCAAATTGGTCTTCATTTAGGGCTTTTGTAAATATATCTGCTAATTGATGCTTTGTGTCAATGAATTCTAGAACAACATCATTGTTAAGGACATGATCGCGTATGAAATGATGCCTAACGTCGATGTGCTTAGTCCTAGAGTGCTGAATTGGATTTTTAGTAAGACATATGGCACTAGTATTATCACATTTTATGAGGATATTTTTAAAATGAATTCCATAGTCTTCTAATGTGTTTTTCATCCATACAACTTGTGCACAGCATGCACTCGCAGCAATGTATTCGGCTTCCGCCGTAGATAGTGCAACTGAATTTTGTTTCTTGGAAGTCCAAGAAACAAGTGCATGTCCTAAAAATTGGCATGTTCCGGATGTACTTTTTCTATCAATCCTACATCCCCCAAAATCGACATCCGCATAAGCCATTAAATCAAATTTTTCGGATTTTGGATACCATAAACCTAAATTTGGAGTTCCTTTAAGATATCTAAATATTCTTTTAACACTTTTAAGATGAGATAATTTAGGATTTGATTGAAACCTAGCACAAAGTCCTACACTAAACATGATATCTGGTCTAGTCGCGGTAAGGTAGAGTAGACTACCTATCATACCCCTATATGTTTTTTGATCGAAATTTTCACTATTTTCATCCATATCTAACTTAGTCGCAGTACTCATAGGGGTGTTTATTGCTTTTGAATTATCCATGTTAAATCGTTTTAACAATTCTATCGTATATTTAGATTGGTTAAGAAATATACCATCCTTAAGTTGTTTGATTTGTAATCCTAAAAAGAAAGTTAATTCTCCCATTAAACTCATTTCAAATTCATGACCCATAGATTTGGCAAATGTTTCACATAGTGATTTATCCGTAGATCCAAAAATAATATCATCGACATAAATTTGTATAATAAGAAAATTATTTTTAAAATGTTTAATAAATAATGTAGTATCAACCTTGCCTTTGGTAAAATTATTTAAAATAAGAAAGGAACTAAGCCTTTCATACCAAGCTCTAGGAGCTTGTTTCAAGCCATAGAGAGCCTTAGTCAATTTGAATACATGATTTGGAAGAAGAGAATTTTTAAATCCGGGAGGTTGTTCGACATATACTTCTTCGGAAATAAAACCATTCAAGAAGGCACTTTTGACATCCATTTGAAATAGTTTAAGATTATAACAACTAGCATAGGCAAGGAGCATCCTTATGGCTTCTAATCGAGCCACGGGAGCGAAGGTTTCTTCGTAATCGATACCTTCTTCTTGGTTGAAACCTTTGGCCACTAATCTAGCCTTGTTTCTAACCACGATACCATTTTCGTCTTGCTTGTTTCTAAAGACCCACTTAGTACCAATCACTAAATGGTCACTAGGTCTAGGAACAAGCTCCCACACCTTGTTTCTCTCAAATTGATTCAATTCCTCTTGCATTGCAATAACCCAAAAATCATCTTTTATGGCCTCGTCAATGCACTTAGGTTCGATTTGAGAGAGGAAGGCAGCATTAGCACAAAAATTCTTGAAAGAGGAACGAGTTTGAACCCCTTTAGATGTATCCCCTATAATTAGCTCCTTTGGATGAGCATCTATATACTTCCATTCCTTAGGTAAGGAAATTTCGGAAGAAGGTGCATCCAAGTTGCTATTTTGAGGAGGGAGTTCATTTAAATTCAAATTATCAAAACCAAGATCATCCAAAGGAATAGACTCTTCAATTACTAAGGTTCTCTTATTAAAAACCCGAAAAGCTTTAGAAATTGAAGAGTAACCAAGAAAGATGCCTTCATCGGATTTAGCATCAAATTTTCCTAAGGCATCCCTTTCATTTAAAATAAAGCATTTACAACCGAAAACTTTAAAATAGGAAATATTCGGTTTTTTGTTATTCCATAATTCATAGGGAGTTTTTGATAAGGATGGTCTTATTAGGACTCTATTTATGATGTAGCAAGCCATATTTACGGCTTCGGCCCAAAAATACTTAGGTAAACTATGTTCATTTAACATAGTTCTAGCCATTTCTTGTAGGTTTCTATTTTTCCTTTCAACTACTCCATTTTGTTGGGGATTTCTTGGAGTGGAGAAGTTGTGATTGTATCCATTAATTTCACAAAAATTTTGAAAGTCACGGTTTTGAAATTCGCCACCATGATCACTTCGAATTGATGAAATCATGAACCCTTTTTCGTTTTGAGTGAGTTTACAAAATTTAGAAAAACACTTGAAACAATCACTTTTGTGAGCTAAGAAATAGGTCCAAGTGTATCTAGAGTAATCATCCACAATCACAAAAGCATATTTGCTTCTACCTAGACTAGTTGTATCAATTGGTCCAAATAAGTCCAAATGGATCAATTGTAACGGTCTAGTGGTGCTAATTTGATTTTTTGATTTGAAGCTTGTTTTTATTTGCTTCCCTAGTTGACATGCATCGCATACCTTATCTTTAATAAACCTTATATTTGGAATCCCTCGTACTAATTTTTGAGATGAGATTTTAGATATTGTTTTCATGCTTGTATGGCCTAATCTCTTAAGCCAAAGTCAAGCATCATCATTTATGGCGGAGAAACACACTTCATTACTTAGTTCATCAAGATTGATGGTATAGACATTATTTTGTTTTAAAGCAATCATAGTCATGTTATGATTTGGTTTTTCAATAATACACATATTTGATTCAAATCTAACGATATAACCTTTATCGCATAATTGACTAATGCTCAATAGATTATGTTTTAATCCATCAACTAGTAATACATCATTAATGGAAAAACTTGATTTGTTACCTATGGTTCCCTTGCCAATGATTTTGCCTTTGTTGTTGTCTCCGAAGGTGACATAGCCTTCGTCCATGCTAGTGAGCTTGATGAATTGGGATGGATCTCCGGTCATATGCCTTGAGCATCCACTATCAAGATACCATCTCTTGCTCCTAGCATGTGATGGTATATGTTTCTACAAGAAGGAATTATTTTTAGGTACCCATTTACTTTTGGGTGCCTCAAAAGCTAATCTAGCTTGTTTATCATGTTGTATAGACTTGATCATGGTTCCTTTAGGAACCCAAATTAATTTGTTTGGACTAATTTTCTTGAATGGACATTGGTAAGTCATATGTTCATATTTGCAACAAAAGTTGCAATTGCTTTGGTGTTGAACATGTAAGATAGGACCTTTAATGAAAGTGGTTGGATTTTGGTGAGTACTTCTCACAAATCCGATTTCACTCCTTTTAGGGACATGACCCTTATTTGTAAGGATCGTGTTTAAGGACTTGCTACCGACCTCGAATTTTTTCAAGGTGTACTTAAGAACCAAGTTCTCATTTTGGAGAGTATTTAAATCATGACATTTAGCACATGGAGCTAGACTATCATGATATTCAGTTTTTAATTTATCAAAAGCACAAGTAAGACTATTATGCTCCTTTTTTAGCAATTTGTATTTTCTACTAATTGTCTTACATTCATCAAATAACTCATGGAAGGCATTTAATAATTCATTATAAGGTAAATCTGCATTAATTAAATCCGTTACCTCTTCCTCGAAGGCCATTAGGGCGTAGTGAGCAACTTGCTCGGTGTTGGACTCCTCTTCTTCGGATGTGCTTGAATCATCCCATGTTGCCTTGAGCGCCTTCTTCTTTGGTTGTCTCTTTTTGGCTTGAGGGCAATCGTTCTTGTAGTGTCCCAGTTTTTTACATTCATAGCAAATCACTTGGTCCTTCTTTTGTTCAATTTTATTTTTTGTATTGTTTTTAAATTTGTTCTTCCTTAAATATTTTTTGAATTTTTGAGACAAAAGTGCAATGTCATTGTCACTGTCCTCATCACTTGATGTTCCTTTCAAGTGGTCTTCTTGTGATTTGAGTGCCATATCCTTCCTGTTCTTTGGAAGGGGGTTCTCGAGCTCGTCATGAGCTTCACATGTCATTTCGTAGGTCATTAGAGACCCAATGAGTTCTTCAAGAGGAAACGTTTTAAGGTCTTTGGCCTCTTGAATGGCCGTAACTTTTGGATCCCAACTTTTAGGGAGGGATCTTAAGATTTTAGCTACTAGTTCAAAGTTCGTAAAATCTTTACCAAGAGCTTTGAGTCCATTGATGACATCCGTAAAACGGGTGTACATGTCTCCGATGGACTCACTTGGTTTCATTCGGAAAAGTTCGTAAGAGTGCACTAGAATGTTGATTTTGGACTCTTTCACTCGGCTGGTGCCTTCATGAGTGACCTCAAGAGTTCTCCAAATATCAAAAGCCGTATCACAAATTGAAACACGATTAAATTCATTTTTGTCTAGTGCACAAAACAAGGCATTCATAGCCTTTGCATTTAAAGCAAAACCCTTCTTCTCCGATTCATTCCATTCGCTTATCGGAAGAGAGGATTTTTGAAATCCGTTTTCCACAATAGTCCAAAGCTCGAAATCCATAGAAATGAGGAAGATTCTCATCCGAGTCTTCCAATACGTGTAATCCGACCCATTAAACATGGGTGGACGTGTGATAGAGTGTCCCTCATGCATGCCGGAGTAAGCCATCTCTCGTGGGTATTAAACCAAATATGAGAGTGAACCTTGCTCTGATACCAAATATGCATGCCGGTGAATTAGTGCAGCGGTGAAGTGCGATAAACTTTTCACGATTTAAACACTTTTCGAAAACTTCGTACGATAAAAGTAATGTTTTCGTTGAAAACCGTTTCGATTGCGTTTTAACTTGAAGAGATAAGTAAGACGGAGACAAGCAGTATAGCATTAAAGTGCAAATGGTTTGCAGTAATATAAATGACAATAAGTAAAAGCAAACCAGAGATCACACCGATTTTATAGTGGTTCGGTCAAATGACCTACATCCACTTGCGAGGCCCCTCTTCGATGAGGCTCCCACCTTCCACTAGCAAATCTCTTGAAGGGAAGGGTAAATACCCCTCTTACAACTCTTTACAAGCGGTTCACTCTCTTACAAATTTTCAGCAAGAAATAAGGAGGTGAACATTAGCAAAATGAAAACAAGATTAGCTAGGACTTTTCTAAGACCTTTCTCTCAAATACTTGCTGCTCAAAAAGTTATAAACTCAGCTGAGATTTGAGGGGTATTTATAGGCCTCAAGAGGATTCAAATTTGGGCTCCAAATTTGAATTCTCGTGAAGTTCCCGATGCTGGCGGTGCCACCGCCTGTCAGTGTCAGAGGCTGACATTACTGGGCGGTGCCACCGCCCAACCCAGGCGGTGCTACCGCCCAGCTCTCGGGCACTGGGCGGTGCCACCGCCCAGCTCTCGGGTGCTGGGCAGTGCAACCGCCCAGTCTGGCAGTGCCACCGCCAGACTCTTCGGTTGACTAGTGGGGCTTCAAACTTAGCCCAAACCAAGTCTAATTTTGGGCCTAGTTGGCCCCTAACCAAGATATAGGATTATTTCTTAATCCTAATCCTAATTACATGTTAACTACTTAACAAAAACACATTCTAAGCAAATTTTCAACCGCGAACGTCGAGTCTTGTTCCGGCGAGCTTTCCGACGAACTTCTTCCGACGGGCTCCCAGCAAGCTCCCGAACTTGTGATGACTTTAATGAGTAGCTGAGCATTCTCGGTGATCTCCGTGAACCTCCGACGATCTCTTCGGCGAACTTCCGAAAATTCCGACAGGTTCCCGATTTTTTTTTCTCGGTTGGTTCCGACACCATCTCCGACGATTCTTCGAACTCTTAAACGTCCATCGAACTTGACTCCGGTATTCTTGCTTTGTGTTTTCTAGTTATCGTAGTTAATCCTTCACACTTAACTCAATAATATGGATTAGATCAAATAACCCATCAATTGATTTTATCATCAAAATTCGAGATTCAACATTTGGCTGTCCTAGATCTAGTACAGCTGGTCATTGGAAGTGGTAGTCGACCTTACGAGGGCTATTGAGTGTCGATAGAGGATCATCCACTCTCGGCGTCATGAGAGGAATATCCCATGTGTTCTTGCTTAGACAAATCCCTGGCCAGGGTCATTCGGGTTGAGAGAGAAAGAGTTCTCCTGGAGAATCCGATTAGAAGCGAGACTTCGAGAAAAGCACCGTGTGGGTCGACAACACCATGCTTTCGATATCACGGTCTCTGATATATTAGATGGATGAGGGACTATAGGTACACCACAATGGCGAGGACGAGCAGGTCCAATGGATTGGATTCCCTGTATCGTTTGGGGACTACTGGCGTAGTGGCCTAGTATGTCCGTAGTCGATGAGTCAGTGAATTATTACGAGAGATAATAATTCACCGAGTTAGAAAAGGGGTTACGGCATGTATGACTCACGACCAGCTTCGATATTGGGCCTAGAGGGTCACACACATATGGTAGGCATTACGATGAATAGAGGTTGGATATGAGATATCCGGCCCAGCCCTTGTCTTATTGGATGCAGATCCAATACCCACTAGGGGAGGACCCATTAGGGTTTGGCCAGGGGACCTCTATAAATAGGAGGGATTGAGCCCCATGGGCTAGAGAGCTTTTGTTTGCCTTTTCCTATTCTCCTCTCCATCTCCACCTCGAGTAGGTCTGGAGTTTTGAGGAGTCGTCGTCATAACCCCTCTTGTGTGGATCACCGCTAGAGAAGAGGACGCTTGACCTCTTTCACCCTCTCCTAAGGATCTGCAAGGAAACAGGGATATACGATCTCCCTAGGTAACACAATCTACTATATACGCAGTTTCATGTTTCGCGGATTTTTGCGTACCAATCTTCGCACGACGATGAACATCTCTTTGGGAATCGGGGATTTTGTTTTTTCTTGTTCTTCCGCTACGCATATGATGTCGCCCCCAAGGATTTCCCAACAATAGAAAGATACATCATGATAGGAATCATGATGGGAGTATTGATAAGGTTAAATGACTTTAACTTATCAATATGTCTCTTGAATTCAAAGGCTTTGAATTCAAGAATGACTTATCTCAATTATGGCACATAGATAGGGGGAGTTAAGGTTAACTCCGTTATCAATTGATTGTCATCATAAAAAAGGGGGAAATTGTTGAATCTCAGATTTTGATGATGACATCAATTGTCATTTATTATCTAATCCATATGTTGAGATAAGTGTGCAAGATTAACTACGATGAAAGTAAGACATGCAGCAGGAGTTGCGCCGGAGTCATGACTATGATCACGTTGGGAGTTCGAGAGCTTGACGGAAGTCCGGACGGTCATCGGAGGTTCTGCGGGAACAAATCCGAGAAGTCCAGGAGCTTGCCAAAAGAAGCTCATCAGAACTCACCAAGTGGATCGCCGCAAGTCCAGGAGTTTGCCGGAAGTCCGTAGGAGCATCGTCGGATGTTCGCCGGAAGTTCGCCAGAAGCTCACCGAAAGAAGTGATTGATGCACCAGAGCAAGCTGTAGTAAAAGTCTTAAGAATTGTCATAGTTAGCACGATGATTAAGTTAGAATTAGGAGGTGATCCCATTAACTTAATCTAGGGGCAATTAGGCCCTTGAAAGAACCAAATTGGGCTGAATGGATCAACCTATTCGGACCCAGATCTCTCGCCCAGAGGTGGCACCGCTTGGGTCGGCGGTGGCACCGCCCAGGGCTCAGTCTTTGAGTTCTGGTTGGGCGGTGCAACCACCTCTGACAGCGGTGCAACCGCCTGAGCTCGGTCTCCGAGCTCTGCCAGGCGGTGCAACCGCCCTTGACAAGCGGTGGCACCGCCCAGAGGCTTAGTCTTCGAGCCCTGTCAGGCGGTGCAACCGCCCCAGTCAGGTGGTGCAACCGCTAGACCCCGAAATTCCGGGAATTGATAGTTTTGAGCTCGGAATTCAAACTGGTTTGGGGCCTATAAATACCCCACTCTTTCAGCAATGAAAGAGCAACGAAAACCACCAAAATCCTGATCTTACTCTGTGATTTTTAGAACTCAAAAGTGTTGTATAAGTTAAAGGTTCTTCTCCCTCATTTCTTCCAAGTTCAGATCTTTCAAGAGAGGAGAGAAAAGTTTGTAAGGGTTGTCTCCTAAGCCCGTCAAAAGGAGTGAATCTGTAAAAAGGTGGTTGGCCTTCGCCTATTGAAGGAAGGCCTCTAGTGGACGTCGGCAACCTCATCGGTGGAGGAAGCCAGAAGTGGATGTAGGTCAAGATTGACCGAACCACTCTAAATCGCGCTGCTCTCTAGTTTGCATTTACTTTGAGCTTATTATCCTTACTGCAAACCTCCTTCATAGCTTACTATCTTCTGCGCTTTTACGATTGCGTTTCCAAGCTCAATATTTTCCGAATCGTGTTTAGACGTAAATCACTTTTCTCATACGAACATCATATTTCATTTTGCGCTTACATTTTGATTTTCATCACAACAGCAAACTGCCTTAACAGATTTGTTTTAATTGCTTCTTGCCTAATCACAAGTTAAAGTGATTTACGAATTGGCTTTTCTACTGAAATCATTTTTCTCGTACGAACATCGTATTTCAGTTTGTGCTTACATTCTGATTTCCATCACAACTGCAAACTTCCTTAACAGATTTGTTTTAACTGCTTCTTACCTGATCTCAAGTTAAAGTGATTTACGAATCGACTTTTCAACTGAAATCACCTTTGTCGTACGAACGCAGTTTTAATCGTTGAAAGTTTTCCGCTACACTAATTCACCCCCCCCCCCATCTCTTAGTGCTCTTGATCCTAATAGTACCATAACCTGGGGCGCAGTACTGGGTGATACCACTGCCTGGCACCCTACTAGGCACGGTACAACCGCCCAGACTGGCGATACCACCGCCTGACACAATCTCGAAGACTGTACCACGACGGTAAGACTTCTTGGGTTACTACTTAGGCCTCTTATTAGGTCCAACACAATTCTTACATGGGCCTAACTGGCCCTTAATTGGGTTGGCCCAAATCTAAAATCAATTACGTGCTAACTACGAAATCCTCAGACATTTGCTAAGCTAAACAAGTCCCTAAGTCTATTCTTCCGGCAAGCTTCCGGTGAACTTCCGATGATCTTTCGGCAATGTTCCAGTGGACTCTCGGCAAGCTCCTGGACTTCACGATAATCTTCTTGGCGAGTTCCGACGAGCTTCTCTAGCAAGCTCCAAGACTTCTCGGATGGTTCCTCTAGAACTTCCGACGAACGTTCGAACTTCCGACAAACTCTCGAACTCCCAATTTGATCTCGATCTTGACTCCGGGACTTTATTTTGCTTCATGCCTTGCTATCATAGTTAATCTTGCATATGTAAAAACATACTTTGATCTAGACAATTAATATTAAGCATTAATCAAGTTGTTCGGTATGTCATTGGTCCCTCGATGCTTCGTCTGATTCTTCGACGCATCGTCCTCTCTTGCGGCTTATTGCCCAATCGCCCAGTTGACTCCGCAACTTCGATATCCTTGGTGTAGTATCCTCTCTTCTTGGCCTAATGCCTGAATCCATGGCTCAAAGCCTTATGTCGATACGTCGACCGTTCCTTCGGCTCGACGTCCAATCTTCTGACATGTTTCCTTCGGCACAACATGATTTTTCTTGTTTTAATTATCTCATCCTGATCGAAGCATCTTGCATCACTCAAAACATAGATTAAAACATAAACACATATCGATTGGTTTCATCATCAAAATACGAGATTCAATAATCTCCCCTTTTTTTATGATGATAACCAATCGACGATGGAGTTAACCAAACTCTTAGAGTTTAAACTCCCCCTATCAATATGCCATATTGATAGAAACTCTTGGATTCAAAAATCCAAGCAACATGTCATAATCAAATCATGCATGACATCAACATACTTCTCCCCCTTTGTCATCCACAAAAAGGAGAAGTACCACTACCAAGTGTTTGAGATATAAATTCAAATCATTGCATGAAAAACATAATATCAAGTTTTATCATCATGCAATTTGAAGCCAGAAAATTTAGCAAGTGTTATATCATGCTTAGAACATTCAAGCTATCAAGTTGTAAATATGCAAGGTAGTAAGATATCATGTTCTACTTTATACAAGCTAGCAAAATTTCAAAAGTAGATGTACGATAGCTTCTTGTTGAAGTGTGCAAGCTAGCGATTCTTGCTTCCTATTGCAATATGTAAGTTGCAAGTTTTGCTTCTTGAGATTGGCAAGTAGTGATGTTTCAAGATAGCAAGTTCTTTTTTCTCTTTTGAAAAGTGCCATTTTTTTGCTTCCCTTGCAAAGTGCAAGCTAGCAAAATGCAAAATAACAAGCTAGCAAGATACAATATTTTACATGAAGCAAGCAAACAATTTGGCAAGTGTTAAGTTTGCATCTTCTCTTTAGATGTACAAGAAAGTAAGCAAGTTTTGTATTTTCTTGACTTGTGCGAGCTAGCATCTTTCTATTTGAGATGTGCACATTAGCAACTCTTTCTCCTCCTTTGTCATTAGCAAAAAGAAGGGAAGATCCTTTACATCAATTTTCAAGTTATGACAAAGGAAAGTAACATAGATGAAAATTCAAGTCATGAATATCAAAACAATTTTTCGTCATGAATATTTCATCATTGCATGCATCAAAGTAATATCATGAGTATTTTATGCATTCATATTATCACATGAAGAATATTAAAACGAGAATAATTGGGTGATGAGATAAACATTTCATGAATACAAGGAATTGCATAAAAATCATATCATGAAAGATTAGAATATGTGAATACCAGAAAATATGATTTCTTTTTGAAAAACCTCCTCATAAATAGTAAAAAAAAATCTTAGGAGATCAATTAATGAAAAATCTTGATTCATAATAAATCTTAATTTGTAAATATCACGGAATCAAGATCATGATTTGGGTAAAACTCATTCAAATTCAAATTGTCTAAATCATCAAAATCTCAACATTTCTTTCAAGAGATTCAAAATGGCATAAATAATTTTATTGGTCTCTTAGTGAGAAATCTTTAAGATAGAGAAAAAACAATTTTTTAATGAAAATTCTTTCCTCCTTTTGTTTCAACTTATTGATTGATTCCATATATGTATATCCTTTTCTTTCAAATCCATGCATCATCATTTAAAATGGAATGATAAAAATTCATCAAGATCAAAAAGTGTAACACATAATTCCAAAAAAAAAAGATTTCAACTCATTACTTCAAGTCAAACATGATTTTATTTAATCAAAATCGAATAACTTCAAGACCAATAAATCATAAAAATCATCATGTATAACTTTAAAATCTCATGCATAATAATAAAATCATCAATCATGGTATCAAAACATTATTATGCATTATTAAATCATCAAGCATGATTTCATATTTTCAATCAAAATCATTTTGTTTGTCATAACATAAAATATGTATTTTTCATAATTATTTTTAAAATCATTGGAAAGGTAAGAATGACCCAATTTTATTTTTACATTTTCATTAAACTATGCAATTTTAAAAAAATTCTAAACTAAAGAAAATGCATCAATGAGAGCATCATGTAATTTCAAAATAAACTAAAGGAATTTTGATTACCTCAACGTCGAAAGCCGTTAAGGTGTAGTTTGCCACCTCGCATTTCTTGATTTTCTTCTCGTTTTTGGAGGAGCTCGATTCATCCCAATTTTTGTTCTTCTTTTTGCATTCAAAGTAAATAGTTATGTTCTTTTTGTTCTTAAATTTTTGTTTCATTAACTTTTTAAATTTTTTAGTGAGTTCAAGTTCACCAACACTTGAGCTAATGCTTAAGTGGTCTTTAATTGTTCTAAGTCCGAAATCCTTCCTGTTCTTTGAAAGGTTGTTCTCGAGTTCTCTTTTTGTCACATTGTTCATTTCGTAGGTCATTAAAGACCTAATTAGTTCTTTGAGTGGAAGGTTGTTTAGGTTTTTAGCCTCTTGTATGACCGTTACTTTAGAGTCCCAAGTTTTAGAAAGCAATCGTAAAATCTTGTTTACAAGTTCAAAGTCTGAAAAACATTTGCCAAGAGCTTTTAAACTATTGACGACATTTGTAAAATGGGTGTACATGTCAACAATGGTTACGCTTGGCTTCATTCAAAAAAGCTCCAAATCATGCATTAAAAAAGTTAATTTTTGAATCTTTAACTTTGCTAGTTCCTTCATGTGTGATTTCAAGAGTGCGCCAAATATCGAAAGTCGTTTCACAAGTAGAAACACGATTAAACTCATTTCTATCTAAGGCACAAAATAAGACATTCATAGCCTTTGCATTTCGAGAAAACATCTTCTTCTCCAAATCATTCCAATGGTTCATTGGAAGAGAAGACATTTGAAAACTAGATTCAATTATGTGCTATAAATCAAGATTCAATGAAAGCAAAAAAACTCTCCCTCTTGAAAGCTGAAAAGAGTCATTTCTATTTGGGTGTTAAATTAAAATAGAAAAAGAGACTCTGATACCAATTGTTAGGATCAAGAGTCGGGGTCGGCACTAAGAGCGGGGGGTGAATTAGTGTAGTGATAAAAACGTTAGTTTAAGAAATTTCGTTTCGTATGATAAAATCAATTTCGGAAATGCTTAACTTTGAAAGTAATAAGAAGGAGGCTTGTAGTTAAAGTAAAGTGCACAAAGGAAATACAAACCAGATTTTAGAGTGCTTCGGTCATCGTGACCTACATCCACTTTGCCGATTCCTCTTCCGTCGAGGCCACTAGCATCCACTAGAGGCCACTAGCATCCACTAGCATCCACTAGAGGCATCCACTAGCGAAGACCAACCACCTTTTACACTCCTCTTCTCCTTTTACTAGGTTTAGGAGATAACCCTTACAAGCACTCACTCTCCTCTCTAAACATAATTCTAACACTTAAACTTGGAGGAATTCCTCGTACAAGTTCTTTGGATGATAATTGAGTGATTAATTTCATGCTAGCATGACCTAATCTCCTATGCCAAAGCCAAGCATCCTCATTCAAAATCGAGAAACACATTTCATTACAAAGATCATTGATGTCAATGGTATATACATTATTTTGTTTTAATGCAATTATAGATGTGTTTTTGTGTGGTTTTTCAATAATGCAAGCATTAGATTCGAATTTGACAATATATCCTTTATCACATAGTTGACTAATGCTCAAGAGGTTATGTTTTAAACCATCAACTAATAAAATATCTTTAATAAAGAAGTTAGATTTGTTACCTATGGTTCCTTTGCCAATGATTTTACTCTTGTTGTTATCTCCGAAGGTGACATAGCCTTCGTCTATGCTAGTGAGCCTAGAGAATTGAGATGGATCTCTTGTCATATGCCTTGAGCATCCACTATCGAGGTACCATCGCTTACTCTTAGCTTGTGATGGTATATGTTTCTACAAGAAAGGATAATTTTTAGGTACCCATTTACTTTTGGGTGCCTCAAAAACTGATCTAAATTGTTTATCATGTTGTATAGAATTTATCATGGTTCCTTTAGGAACCCAAATTAGTTTGTTCGGACTAACATTCTTGAATGGACAATGATAAGTTCTATGTCCATGTTTGTAACAAAAGTTACATTTGCTTTGGTGCCGAATATGTAAGATAGGGCCTTTAATGAAGGTGGTTGGATTTTGGTGAGGACTTCTCACAAATTCAATTCCACTTCTTTTAGGAATGCGACCCTTATTTGTAAGGATCATATTCAAAGACTTACTACCAACCTCGAATTTCTTCAAGGTGTCCTTAAGTAGTAAGTTCTCCTTTTGGAGAGTTTCTAGATCATGGTATTTTATACATGGAGCTAAACTATTATGATATTCAGTTTTTAATTTATCAAAATTACTGATAAGACTATCATGCTCCTTTTTTAACAATTTATATTTTCTACTAATATTTTTACATTCATCAAATAAGTCATGGAAAGCATTTAATAATTCATCAAATAATAAATCTGCATCAATTAAATTCGTTACCTCCTCTCCGATGGCCATTAGGGCGTAGTGAGCAACTTGCTCGGTGTTGGACTCCTCTTCTTCAGACGCACTTGAGTCATCCCACGTTGCTTTGAGTGCCTTCTTCTTTGATGTTCTCTTCTTGGCTTGGGGACAATCACCTTTGTAGTGTCCCGACCTTTTGCACTCATAACAAATAACTTGGTCCTTTTTGGGTTCAAATTTATTTTTTATGTCATTTTAAAACTTGTTTCTCTTAATGAATTTTTTGAATTTTCTTGTTAAAAGTGCCAAGTCATCGTCATAGTCCTCGTCACTTAAGTTTTCTCTCAAGTGGTCATCTAAAGTTCTAAGTGTCATATCCTTCCTATTCTCTGGAAGGATGTCTTCTTGCTCTTCATGAGCCTTGCAAGTCATTTCATAGGTCATTAATGACCCGATTAGTTCTTCAAGAGGGAAGTTATTTAAATCTTTAGCCTCTTGAATAGTAGTGACTTTAGGATCCCAACTCCTAGGAAGGGATCGTAGAATCTTATTTACGAGCTCAAAATCCGAAAAACTTTTGCCGAGTCCTTTTAGATCATTGACGACATCCATGAAACGGGTGTACATGTCGCCAATAGTCTCGCTCGGTTTCATTCGTAAAAGTTTAAAAGAATGTATCAAAAGATTGATTTTTGACTCTTTCACTCTACTTGTGCCTTCATGAGTCACTTCGAGTATATGCCAAATATCAAACGCGGTTTCATAAACTGAAACACAATTGAACTCATTTTTATCAAGCGCATAAAATAAGGCATTCATAGCCTTTGCATTAAGAGCGAAAGTCTTCTTCTCCAATTCATTCCAATCGATCATTGGAAGAGAAGACTTTGAAAATCTATTTTTGATAAGATTCCAAAGTTCAAAATCCATTGAAATAAGGAAGATCCTCATTCGGGTCTTCCAATAGGTGTAGTCCGTCCCATTGAACATGGGTGGACGTGTAATAGAGTGGCCCTCTTAGTTTTCGGCATATGCCATCTCTCTTGGATTTTAATCCGATTGAGAGTTAACCTTGCTTTGATATCAATTATTAGGATTAAGAGCACTAAGAGGGGGGGGATGAATTAGTGTAGCGGAAAAACTTTCATCGATTTCAAACGACGTTCGTATGATGAAATCGTTTCTGATGTAAAACCATTTTTGGAAACTTAACTTAAAAGTGAGTTCATAAAGGAGTGCAGCAAAAGTAATGAGGAAGTAAAGCACATATGGAGGTTTGCAGTAAGGTAAATAGGAAGAATAAATACAAAACAGAGAGCACCATAATTTTAGAGTGGTTCGGTCAATCTTAACCTACATCCACTTTTGGCTTCCCCCTCCGATGAGGTCATCGACATCCACTAGAGGCCTTCCTTCAATAGGCAAAGGCTAACCACCCTTTTACAATTCCACTCCTTTTGATGGGCTTAAGAGACAACCCTTACAGAATTTGCTCTCCTATCTTGAATGATCAAAACTTGGAAGAAAAGATGGAGGAGAACTTTTGGCCTTTACAACACTTTTGAGCTCTAAAATCACAGAGTAAGATCAAGCTTTCGGTTTTTCCTTTCATGCAAAAAGGGTGGGGTTTATATAGGCCCCAATCAGTTTGAATTTGGAGCTAAAAAGTGTCATCTACCAATTTTTCGGGGTCTTGGCGGTACTACCACCATAACTAGGCGGTACTACCGCCTATCATTTATCACTGAGCGATACTACCGCCTGACATCGCTCAGAGATCGAGCTCAAGTAGTACCACCGCCTGACAGGGACGGTACCACCATTGGCAGTAATAACTGCCAGCGATACCACCACTTGATTGGGGCGGTACTCTCACCCAGAATTCCTGGGAGACCAAGTCTCCTGGGCGGTGCCACCGCCGGCCTTAGCGATGCCACCGCCGACCAGGAATTCTGGGTCCGAATGGGCTGATCCATTCGGCCCAATTTGGGTTTGTCAAGGGCCCAATTGCCCCCATATTAAGTTAATGGGATCACCTCCCATTCCTAACTTAATCTATATGCTAACTACGATATTTAAGACATTAATACTGTAATTTACTCTAGTGCGTCAATCGCTTCTTCTGGCGAACTTCCAACAAACCCTCGACAATGCTCCGGTAGACTTTCAGCAAACTCTTGGGCTTGCGACTATCCACTTGGCGAGTTCCAATGAGCTTCTTGAGCAAGCTCCTGGACTTCTCGGATTTGTTTCCGTAGAACCTCCGACGACCGTCCGGACTTCGGTCAAACTCTCGAACCCCCAACGTGATCGTGGTCTTGACTCCGACACAACTCCTGCTGCATGTCTTACTTCCATCATAGTTAATCTTGCACACTTATCTCAACATATGGATTAGATAACAAATGACAATTGACTACATCATCAAAATCCGAGATTCAATAGATTTAAATTTTGGGCTCCAAATTTGAATCCATTTGGGGCCTATAAATACCCCACTCTTTCCTGCTTAGGGCAGCAAGAATTGGGTAGAATGGGGGAAAGAATCCTTGGCGAAAAAGAGTTGAAAAAGCTTGAAAAGTGTTGAGTGTTCCCCTCCACCTCTTAGAGTTTAGATTTCATTCTAAGAGAGGTGTGAAATTTGTAAAGGTTCTCTCTTAAGCCTGTTAAAAGGAGAATAGAGTTATAAGAAGGTGGTTGGTCTTTGCCTATTAAAGAAAGACCGTTAGTAGATGTCGATGGCCTCGATGGAAGAGGAATCGAGAGTGGATGTAGGTCACAACGATTGAACCACTATAAACTCGGTTTGCATTTTGTTTTTTAGCAATTTACTTTAACTACAAACTCCATTATTATTGTTGAATCTCAGATTTTGATGATGAAACCAATCAATATGTGTTTATGTTTTAATCTACGTTTTGAGTGATGTAGGATGCTTTGATCAGGATGAGACAATTAAAGTAGGAAAATCATGTTGGGCCGGAGGAACATGTTAGAAGATTGGATGTCGGGCTGGTGGAACGGTCGACATATCGACAAAAGGCTTTAAGCTGTAGATTCAGGAGTCAGCCAAGAAGAGTGGACATTACGCCAAGGATATCAGAGTTGCGGAGTCAACTGACTGATTAGGTAATAGGCCGTAGGAGAGGATGATGCGCCGAAGAATCGAACGAAGCGTCGAGGGACCAATGATATGCCGGACAACCTGATTAGATGCTTAGGATTAATTGTCTAGATCAAAGTATGTTTTACATGTATAGAATTAACTACGATAACATAAAGACATAAAGCAAGTTTACCGAAGTCAAGTTCGATGGGTGTTTGAGAGTCCGCCGAAAGTCCGAAGAATCGTCGGAAGTGCTACCGGAACCAACCGAGAAAGAATCGGGGACTTGCCAAAGTTTTCGAAGTCCACCGGAAAGATCATCGGAGGTTCAGGAGATCAGCAAGAAAGTTTGGATACTTGCCAAAGATTCGTTGAACTCGCCACAAGACCAGGAGCTTGTTGGGAGTCCGTCGGAAGAAATCCGAGGGTGTATCGGAAGTCCGCCAGAAGTTCACCGGAAAGCTCGTCGGACGGAAACTCGACATTGCCAGTTAAAAATTTGCTTAGGGCTATGTCTTAATTTCATAGTTTACATATAATTTAGGTTAGGATTAAGGGTTAATCCTATAACCCGGTTAGGGGCCAATTGGGCCCGAGTTTGGATAGGTTTGGGCCAAGTTTAGAGCCCAACCAGTGATCTGAAAAGTCTAGGCGGTGGCACCGCCCAGCACCCGAGAGGTCCAACGGTGGCACTACTGGACTGGGTGGTGGCACCACCCAGAACCCGAGAGGTTTGGTGGTGGCATCGCAAGTACACTGTTAGTGTCAGACACTGACAAGCAATGGCACCGCCAGCACCGGGAAACCCAAAATTAATTCAAATTTGGAGCCTAAATTTGAATCCTCTTGGGGCCTATAAATACCCCTCAATTCTCATCAGAGAAGACACCTTTTTGACAAGTTAGAAAGTGAGAAAAAGCTCTAGCAAAGTCTTGTTTTCAATAGCTTAAGTGTTCACCTCCCTCTTTCTCTTTAAAAAATTTGTAAGAGTATGAACCACTTTTAAGAAGGTTGTAAGAAGGTTGTAAGAGGGATATTTGGTCCTTCCCCTTCAAAGTGATTTGCTAGTGGAAGTTGGGAGCCTCATCAAAGAAGGCTTCGAAAGTGGATGTAGGTCACTTGACCGAACCACTATACATCGTGGTGTTCCTTGAATGTGTGAGTGTTTAATGTTCTGAACCATTTCTCTACTTAGCTGCAAATTGTTTAGTTTTCATCTCCCTACTCTTGACTACCTTTACTTGAGCTATTTTATGTTAGGATCAAGAGCACTAAAAGGGAGGGTGAATTAGTGCAGCGGAAAACTTTCAACGTTTCAAAACTGCGTTCGTACGTCAAAGGTGATTTCAGTAGAAAAACCTATTCATAGATTACTTTAACTTAAGATCAAGTAAGAAGTAGTTAAAACAAATATGTTAAGGTAGTTTATAAGATCTGATTGCCTCATCAAATCTTGTGTTCCAACTTCGGGAAGCTTGCTTTAATCCATAAATGGATCTAAGCAACCTACACACCTTATCTGGATAGTTCTTGGACACGTATCCCTCATGTTTCATCATATACACCTCCTTGAGGTTCCAATTGAGGAATGCAGTTTTCACATCCATCTGCCAGATCTCATAATCATAGTGTGCTGCAATAGCCAATAGAATTCTGATGGATTTTAGCATTGCTTTCTGGTGAGAAAGGTTTAAGTCATAGTCAACACCATGCCTTTGGCGATACCCTTAACCACTAGCCTTGCTTTATAGGTCTCTACCTTTCCATCTACTCCGATCTTTTTCTTAAAGATCCACTTTAACAGATAGGTACAATACCTTGAGCATCAACTAGGTTCCAAACCTTATTGGAGTACATAGAATCCATCTTAGAATTCATGGCTTCTTGCCACTTCCCGGAGTCTATACTCATAATAGCCTCCTCGTAGGTCTGAGGATCAATATCCTCTACATCCTCTCCTCTAATATGTCCCACATATCTCTCGGGGAGGATGGGATACTCTATCGGACCTAACGTAAAGTTGAAAACTTGTGTATTAGGTACTGAACAAACTTCGAGTCAGAGTGGTGCTTGAGCTTGGTTCTCCAACCTCGCTCAATTCTATCATTCTCCCACTATCTCTGCCAAGAATGTGTTCCTTCTCAAGGAACACTGCTCTCTTAGCTACAAAGACCTTTTGGTCCTCGAGATGATAGAAATAATACCCACAAGTTTCCTTGGGGTATCCCACAAATTTGCATCGCTCTGTCCTTGATTCTAACTCTTCGGGGTTGTGTCTTTTAACATGTGCAGGGCAGCCCCAAATCTTAACAACCTTAAGATCAGGCTTCTTCCCTTTCCATATCTCATATGGTGTAGACACTACCGACTTAGTTGGAACTCTGTTCAGAAGGTAAGCTACGGTTTCTAGGGCATATCCCCAGAATGAGATGGGTAGGTCAGCGAAACTCATCATGGACCATACCATATCTAATAATGTACGATTTCTCCTTTTAGAGACACCATTGAGCTGAGGTGTATAAGGAGGTGTCCATTGGGATAATATCCTATGGTCCTTGAGGAACTGAGTGAACTCTGTACTTAAGTACTCACCTCCTCGATCTGATCGAAGAGTTTTGATACTCTTTCCAGTCTGGTTCTCCACCTCATTCTTATACTCTCTAAATTTCTCAAAGGCCTTGGACTTGTACTTCATTAAGTACACATATCCATACCTTGAGAAATCATCAGTAAATGTAATGAAGTAGGAGTAACCTCCAATGGCAAGAGTTGACATGGGTCCACATACATCACTATGTATGAGTTCCAACAACTCAGTGGCTCTCTCTCCAGTTCCACTAAATGGAGAGTTGGTCAGTTTTCCATGAATGCAAGGCTCACAAGTTGCATATGACACATAGTCGAATGGATCTAGATATCCATCATTTAGCAACTTTTGAATCATTCTTTCATGGATGTGACTTAGCCTACAATGCCACAGGTATACACTGTTCAACTCATCTCGTTTCCTTTTGGACACATTTACATTCATGATATGTGGAGTGGTGTCTAATATAAATAAACCATTATGCAATGTTCCTTTCATGATGATCTTATCATCTAATAATATCGAACAACCATTGTTTTCAAAAATAAATTTATATCCACTAACTGTTAAACATGAAATGGAGATAATGTTTTTGATAATAGAAGGAACAAAATAACATGCATCTAACGCAATAAAAGCTCCACTAGGCAGATGTAGTGCAACCTCGCCAACAACTACTACAGCAACTTTTGCTCCATTACCCATCTTGAGGTCCATCTCGCCTCTCTCTAGTCTCCTAGGCCTTGTCAGAACCTGCAACAAATTACATATATGATAAGCGCTACCGGTATCCAATACCCATATGTTATCATAAGAGTCTGACAAATGGAGACTGATCATGAATGTATCTGAAGCTTCATCAAGCTTTTGTTTCGCCCTTTCTGCAAGGTACTCTTTGCAGTTTCTCTTCAGTGCCCATCTTTACCATAGGTGGAAGCACTTTGCCTTTGTCCTTTGCTTTGGGTCTTTCTTAGCAACCTTTGCTTTACCTGGTTTGACCTTGCCCTTTCCCTTCTTAAGGGACCTTTACGCTTTCCTTTTCCTTTTGGTCTCACCCGTCAGTAGAGGCTTCTCTTTCTTGATAGTACTCTCTGCCTCCCTCAACATATTGAGAAGCTCTGGGAGAGTCACTTCAAAACTTGTTCATATTAAAATTCATTATGAACTGTGAAAAGGAATCTGGTAGGGACTGAAGCACAATGTCCACACACAAGTTATCCTCTAGGACCATTCCTAGACACAGCAAGTTTCTCTATCCACTCAATCATCTTTAGGACATGGTTCTGAACGGTGTCCCCTCAGTCATCCTAACGGGAAGAGGCTCTTAGATATCTCATATCATCTTGAGTCCTTCCCTGTTCCTCAAACAATTTGCTTGGACATGTAGGAGAATAGATCGGCATCCATCTTTTCATGTTGTCTCAGTAACTTCGAGAGTCATAGAGCCCAACATATAGCACTTGAAAGCAAGAGTGGAGTCATCAATGTACTTCCGCGTGGCGATCTCATCCTCGTTTGCCCTTCTTGGGCGCGCATCACTGTATCAAGGGCGTACACGATTTTTTTCTCCGTTGTGAGAACAATTCTCAAGTTCTGAAATAATCCATTATAATTTGGACCAGTGAGGTAGTTGACATCAAGTATGCTACGTAAGGGATTTGAAAGCGACATTTTTCTGAAAATAAAGATGCAGCATAAATGAATAACATGCAGATTTTGCAAGAAATAAACTATCAAGATATGAACTTTTATCTTAATATGCTCCCACTATTTTACTAACGAGTCACGCGACACCCTCAGCACGTGAAACGGAAGTCTCCGGCAGACTTCTAGTGGGAATCAGGATCCAATCAGCGTCTTAGTGTAACCTTGAGGGACTCGACCAATCACACTAAGCTTAAAAGGTAGGCAACTCTTGTCAATCACAACTCCTTGTGATTCCCGTCCTGTTCGGTCTCCGAATCACCATGGCCTCGAGGGACTCGACCAACCATGATGCTCGGTTAAGTCAACACCTTCGTTACAAGATGAGTCTGATTTGATGATATACCCTCGAGGGACTCGACCAAGTATACCATGCCCTCAGGTCACCGGTGACATCTCTATGTCGTAAGCAAGATAGCGAATCACGATATAGGTGAGTCTCGAGGGACTCGACCAACTCAACCTACACCGGGAATCGGTTCCTACTTATAACGATGGAAGGCCACGTGGGTCAATCATTTACCGACTTAATATTATCGAGAGATGTTTCTGTGATTTGGTCTCCTAATATGACATGTCACACATATACATATTTAATATATATCTACATCGCATGCAAATATATATATGTATCTAGTATGTGTATAAGCAATTACACTAGATGATCATGGATCACAACCTAATATAATTAGGCCCGAGCCAGTAGGCCTAATCACTCACATCAAGATCTATGTGTGCAATGGTGCATCTCCATGCCTTGTGATCGTTCATTTCATCCTTGTCGGTTCTGTCGACATCTTGATGCATCTTCATGCATCACGATCGTCCGTCTCGTGGGTCCCGCTATCGCATCCACGCTTCCGCTGTGCCTCCTCATGTGATTACAACTTAATCATAGGCACGCAGGCCTGACAATAAACGAGAAATATAATGGAGGTTCGTAGACCTCAATAATAATAATCACAGGTACACACATCACACGGTCCATGATCATCCGTCCACACATCATACATCACATGTATAAATAATCATCATCATGTAGGACAACTAGATAATAATAATAAAAAAAATAATAATCAACTAAATCTTTTAATTAATTAATATTTTCTGAAATCAGGGACATTATAGGGAATTTCTGAATTCATAAGGGTATTTTCGTAATTTGGATAAAAGACAGAAACTGGAATTTCTCAAATTCCGAGGGGGCAAAACTATCTTTTGCCCAGAAAACCCTAATGCCCTTTCCCCTTTTCGCTGCTGCCGCTGCCACACCCTCCCTGGTTGGCTTTGTCTGGCGGGGCGAGGCGAGGCGCCCTTTTCTGCCCACGCTGCGCCCGTTAGCGGCGTTACCCATTTGCTGGTGGGCCCTTTTCACGGCGCCGCCTCCTCGCCTCATGCTGTCCCCGCCGGGCGACCGCCCTTTAGGGGGGGTTTCGCCCATGAGACATCGGCGGCGGCCGCATCTCCTCTGATTGCCCTCGCGGTGGCTACCCCCGACCCGGCAGCAAGCCTGCTGCAAGTAGGCCCTCGGCCGGCTGCAGCAGACGCAACCCCTGTGCTGCCCGCCTTTGACTGCGCTGCACACACGCAGATCGAGGGCAGCAACTGTTGCTGCCCTTCCTTGTTTTTGCGTCAATAATTTTGACGTAAAATTCTTCCTAAACACAATACACGCAGTTCAAAACCAATCATTTGCACGAACAACCTGGCTCTGATACCACTGTTGGGAAATCCTTGGGGGCGACATCATATGCACAGCGGAAGAACAAGAAAAATAAAATCCCCGATTCCCAAAGAGATATTTGTCGTCGTGCGAAGATTGGTACGCAAAAATCCGCGAAACATGAAACTGCGTATAGAGTAGATTGTGTTACCTAGGGAGATCGTATATCCCTGTTTTCTTGCAGATCCTTAGGAGAGGGTGAAGGAGGTCAAGCGTCCTCCTCTCTAGCGGTGATCCACACAGCAGGGTTGCGACGACGCTCCTCAAAACTCCAGACCTACTCTGAGGTGGAGATGGAGAGGAGAATAGGAAAAGGCAAACAAAAGCTCTCTAGCCCATGGGGCTCTGAATCCCTCCTATTTATAGAGGTCCCTTGTCAAACCCTAATGGGTCCTCCCCTAGTGGGTATTGGATCTGCATCCAATAAGACAAGAGCTCCATTGGATATCTCATATCCGAACCTCTATTCATCGCAATGCCTACCATATGTGTGTGACCCTCTAGGCCCAATATCGAGCTGGCCGTGAGTCATATCTGTCAAAACTCCTTCTAACTCAATGAATTATTATCTCTGTAATAATTCACTCGACTCATCGACTACGGACGTACTAGGCCCACTACACTAGTAGTCCCCGACGATATAGGGGAATCCAATCCATTGGACTTGTCGTCCTCGATTCTGCCGTGTACCTATAGTCCCTCATCCATCTAATATACCAGAGACCATATATCGAGCATGGTGTTGTCAGACCCACACGGTTTCTTCTCGAGTCTCACTCTAATCGGATTCTCCCGGAGAACTCTTTCTCTCTCAACCCGAATGACTCTGGCCAGGGATTTGTTTGAGCAGGAACACATGGGATATTCCTCTCATGACGCCGAGAGTAGATGATCCTCTATCGACACTCAATAGCCCTCGTAAGGTCGACTACCACTCCCAATGACCAGTTGTACTAGATATGGGACAACCAAACCTATAAGTATGGTATCAAAGAGTGGAGCACTCATACAGGACATCCTTGGTGTCTCAAGTCTAAGGACCGGATACACCACTAGGACTCTGGAATCATTTTGTCGACAATAAGGCATCATCAACCATCCAGCATTCCGTAAGTGGATCAATCAGTGAACTCATTCTCTAATGAGCACCTGTACTGTATCTCTATTGTCCCTACACAAGCAGCTATGAGACCAGCTGCATCCATCATATGGACGGGTATATAGCACACCAGTCTGTCCGGTTATCACGATATCTCTCTCGAGTAACCTATGACCGGGATTATTTAAGATATGTGTTTAAAGGTGAATCGATCTCACTATCGTGATCTCATCACGATCCGATTCCCATTGCACAAATCCAAGGACATCACAATATATGTATGTATTTATGCAATAGTTATAAAGTGATATATGCCAAAATATAATAAGCAAAAAGATTCTATATTAAGTCACACGTGCCATCACTCACGTGATTGGCTTGCTGGGCACCTATGACTAACAAAGACTCGACATCCATTTTCAATTTTCAAATGTGAATTGTTGTAATGATAGCAATTCATCATATGGAAAGATATCAACATGTAAAATTACAATACAAGTTCTTGATATCTTAATATGATGCAAATATGGCAATCATAGCAAATATGACATAGCATCAATAATCATATTTATGCTTCTTTCAACATAATATGGCATTTATAACATCAATTCATATACTTCTCCCCCTTTGTCATCAACAAAAAGGAAAACGATATAAGCATCTTTTGAATATACATGTGATGCCCTAAGTAGGTTCATGTCATTTATAGGATACAATAATCTCAAAAAAACCATGACATGAAGATTATCTACATAGAGTGAATAACTTCTTCCTTTTTATTTGTTATTATTCTTTTTGCATGATATGGAAGAAAGTCATTTATGTAGTTCAAATCGATAATATGCTTTACGAGGATCAGGATATTTATGTGAGTAAAGTCTTTTGCAAAAAATATCTTCCTTTTACAAGAAGGAATCATCAAATTTATTTTTCAAAGGTAATATTTTTCACATGATAAGTCTAAAAGCCATAAATATGCTAGACAATATATATATATATATATATATATATATATATATATATATATATATATATATATATATATATATATATATATATATATATATATATATCAAGAATTAATGATGTGAATCAAAATCCAAAAGAGAATAATGAAATCTGATTGGAACCGAAAATTTAATTTAACTCTTTCATGCAAGACTATGAGGATATGCTCATCGTTTATGAAAATTTTTCCAACATGTTATTTTTGTCATGTAATTCAATCAATAAAGTCCGAATAATAATTTTAACAAGTTTATGCAGTCGGACACATCAATATTCCTAATTCTCTTCTTTTGAGATCAAATTGTTCTTCACTTAGAGGTTTTGTAAAAATATCAGCTAGTTGACGCTTAGTATCTATGAATTCTATAATTACATCATGATTAGTAACATGATCTCATATAAAGTGATATCTAATATCAATATGTTTTGTTCTTGAGTGTTGAATGGGATACTTTGTTAAACATATTGCACTCGTGTTATCACATTTAATGGGAATATTTTTAAGATGGACTTTATAATCTTCTAAGGTGTTTTTCATCTACACAACTTGTGCATAGCATGCACTAGCTGCAATATATTCAGCTTCAGTTGTTGATAGAGCAACTGTGTTTTGTTTTTTAGATGACCAGGAAACAAGGGAATGTCCCAAAAATTGACATGTTCCTGATGTGCTTTTTCTATCTAGTTTACACCCGGCAAAATCTGCATCAGCATAAGCAATTAATAGAAAATTTTTGGATTTTGGATACCATAATCCTAGATTTGTGGTTCCTTTAAGATATCTAAGTATTCTTTTAACTGGTTTGAGATAAGATATCTTAGGGTTTGATTGAAACCTAGCACAAAGTCCTACACTAAACATGATATCTGGTCTGGTTGCAGTGAGGTAAAGTAAACTTCCTATCATACCCCTATAAGTTTTTTGATCGAAGCTTTCTCCACTTTCATCAATTTCCAACTTAGTGGAGGTGCTCATAGGAGTGTTAATAGCTTTTGAACTATTCATATTGAATCTATTTAGCAGATCTAAGGCATATTTAGTTTGACTAATAAAGATGTCATTGCTTAGTTGCTTAATTTGTAAGCTTGAGAAAAATGTTAATTCTCCCATCAAACTCATTTCAAATTCGAGACTCATGGTTTTAGCAAAAGATTCACAAAAAGATTCATTCGTAGAACCAAAGATAATATCATCAACATAAATATGAACAATGAGAAAATTATTTTCAAAATTTTTGATAAATAATGTAGTATCGACCTTGCCTTTTGTGAACTTATTTTTAATAAGAAAAGTACTTAGTCTGTCATACCAAGCTCTTGGGGCTTGTTTTAAACTATAGAGAGCTTTGGTTATTTAAATACATGATTAGGGAGGCTATTATTTTCAAATCCGGGAGGCTGTTCAACATAAACTTCTTAAAAAATAAAGCCATTTAGAAAAGCGCTTTTAACATCCATTTGAAATAACTTAAAATTATTATTACTAGCATAGGCAAGGAGCATCCTTATGACTTCTAATCTAGCCACAGGAGCGAAGGTTTCTTCATAATCGATACCTTCTTTTTGGTTGAAACCTTTGGCCACTAATCGAGCCTTGTTTCTCACCATGATACCATATTCATCTTGCTTGTTTCTAAAGACCCATTTAGTACCAATAACTAAATGGTCATTTGGCCTACGAACAAGCTTCCACACCTCATTTCTCTCAAATTGATTTAACTCATCTTGCATTGTGATAATCCAAGAATCATCTTTCATGGCTTCGTTAATACATTTAGGTTCAATTTAGGAGAGAAAAGTGACGTTGGCACAAAAATTTTTAAGAGATGAACGTGTTTGAACCCCCTTAGATGTGTCTCCTAGGATTAGCTCCTTAGGATGATCATCTACATACTTCCAGTCCTTAGGTAAGGAAGTTTCAGAAGTGGATGCATCCAAGTTGCTAGTTGGAGAAGGGGTTTCATTTAAATTCAAAGAATCGAAATTAACATCATCATCAAAGTCATTTTTCTTGATTTCGAAAATCTTATTGAAAACAACATGAATGGATTCTTCTATTATTAAAGTCCTTTTATTGAAGATACGAAAAGCTTTAGAAACCAAAGAATAACCAAGAAAAATTCCTTCATCGGATTTAGCATCAAATTTTCCTAAGGCATCTTTCTCATTCAAGATAAAACACTTACACCCAAAAACTTTAAAATATGAAACATTGGATTTTTTATTGTTCCACAACTCATAGGGAGTTTTGGTGAGTAAGGGTCTTACTAAAACTCTATTTAAAATATAGCATGCAGTGTTTACAGCTTCGACCCAAAAATATTTGGGTAGGCTTTGTTCATTCAACATGGTTCTTGCCATTTCTTGTAAGTTTCTATTCTTTCTTTCTACTACTCCATTTTGTTGAGGATTTCTTGGAGTAGAGAAGTTGTGGTTGAATCCATTAGATTCATAAAATTCTTGAAAATCACAGTTTTGAAATTCACCACCGTGATCACTTCGAATTGATGAAATCATAAAACTTTTTTCATTTTGAACAAGTTTGCAAAACTTGGTGAAATATCTAAAGCATTCATTTTTGTGTTTCAAAAGATAAGTCCATGTGTATCTACTATAGTCATCTACAATGAGGAGGGCGTATTTGCTACCTTCTAGGCTTGATATAGAGATTGGTCCGAACAAGTCCATATGGATCAATTGTAAGGGCCTTGATGTGCTTATTTGATTTTTAGATTTGAAACTACTCTTAATCTGTTTTCCTAATTGACAAGCATCACACACATTATCTTTTATGAACTTGATGTGAGGAATTCCTCGTATAAGTTCTTTGGATGATTTTTGAGTAATTAGTTTCATGCTGGCATGACCTAATCTTCTGTGCCATAGCCAAGCATCCTCATTTAAAACCGAAAAATATATTTCATTACATAAATCATTGATGTCAATGGTGTATATGTTATTTTGTTTTAATACTATCATAGATGTGTTATTGTGTGATTTTTTAAGGATGCATGCATTAGGTTCGAATTTGACAATATATCCTTTATCATATAATTGACTAATGCTCAAGAGATTATGTTTTAAACCATCAACTAACAAAACATCTTCAATAAAGAAGTTGGATTTGTTACCTATGGTTCCTTTGCAATGATTTTACCCTTGTTGTTGTCTCTGAAGGTGACATAGCCTTTGTCTATGCTAGTGAGCTTAGAGAATTGAGATGGATCTCCGGTCATATGCCTTGAGCATCCACTATCAAGGTACCATCTCTTGTTCCTAGCTTGTGATGGTGTATGTCTCTACAAGAAAGGATAATTTTTAGGTACCCATTTACTTTTGGATGCCTAAAAAATTGATCTATATTGTTTGTCATGTTACATAGAATTTATCATGGTTCTTTTAGGAACCCAAATTAATTTGTTCGGACTAATTTTCTTGAATGGACAATAATGCGTTTTGTATCCATGCTTGCAACAAAAGTTGCATTTACTTTGGTGTCGAACATGTAGGATGGGGCCTTTTATGAAGGTGGTTGGATTTTGGTGAGAATTTCTCACAAATCCGATTCCACTTCTTTTGGGAACATGACTCTTGTTTGTAAGGATCATGTTCAAGGACTTGTTACCTATCTCAAATTTCTTCAAGGTGTCCATGAGTAGCAAGTTTTGCTTTTGGATAGTTTCTAGATCATGGCATTTTATACAAGACCCTGAACTATCATGATATTCAGTCTTTAACTTATCGAAATCACAATTAAGACTATCATACTCCTTTTTTAGCAATTTGTATTTTCTATTAATAATCTTGCATTCATCAAATAAATCATGGAAGGCATTTAATAATTCATCAAATGATAAATCTGCATCAATTAAATTTGTTACCTCCTCTCTGATGGCCATTAAGGCGTAATGAGCAACTTGCTCGGTGTTGGACTCCTCTTTTTCGGATGCGCTCGAATCATCCCTTGTTGCTTTGAGCGCCTTCTTCTTTGATGTTCTTTTCTTGGCTTGGGGACAATCACTCTTGTAGTGTCCTGGCTTTTTGCACTCATAGCAAATAACTTGGTCCCTTTTGGGTTCAAATTTATTTTTTGTGTCATTTTTAAATTTGTTTCTCTTAATGAATTTTTTGAATTTCCTTGTTAGAAGTGCCAAGTCATCGTCACAGTCCTCATCACTTGAGTTTTCTCTCAAGTGGTCATCTAAAGTTCTAAGTGCCATATCCTTCCTGTTCTTTGGAAGGATGTCTTCTTGCTCTTCATGAGCCTTGCATGTCATTTCATAAGTCATTAATGACCCGATTAGTTCTTCAAGAGGGAAGTTGCTTAAATCTTTAGCCTCTTGAATAGCAGTGATTTTAGGGTCCCAACTCTTAGGAAGGGATCTTAGAATCTTATTTACAAGCTCAAAATCCGAAATACTGTTGCCGAGTCCTTTTAGACCATTGACGACATCCGTGAAACGGGTGCACATGTCGCCAATAGTCTCACTCGGTTTTATTCGGAAAAGTTCGAAAGAGTTTATCAAAAGATTGATTTTTGACTCTTTCACTCTACTTGTGCCTTCGTGAGTCACTTCGAGTGTATGCCAAATATCAAACGCGGTTTCACAAACCGAAACACGATTAAACTCATTTTTATCAAGCACACAAAATAAGGCATTCATAGCCTTTGCATTAAGAGCGAAAATCTTCTTCTCTAATTCATTCCAAAAAACTATTTTCGACAAGATTCCAAAGTTCAAAATCCATCGAAATAAGGAAGATCCTCATTCGGGTCTTCCAATAGGTGTAGTCCGTCCCATTGAACATGGGTGGACGTGTGATAGGATGGCCGTCTTGGTTTCCGGCGTATGTCATCTCGCTTAGGTTTTAATCCGTTTGAGAGTGAACCCCACTCTGATACCAATTGTTAGGATCAAGAGCATTAAGAGGGGGGGAATTAGTGCAGCGGAAAACTTTCAACGTTTCAAAACTGCGTTCGTACGTCAAAGGTGGTTTTAGTAGAAAAACCGATTCGTAGATTACTTTAACTTAAGATCAAGTAAGAAGCAGTTAAAACAAATCTGTTAAGGCAGTTTGCAGTTGTAATGGAAATCAGAATATGTAAGCGCAAACTGAAATTCGATGTTCGTACGAGAAAAGCAATTTCAGTAGAAAAACGATTCGTAAATCTCTTTAACTTGTGATTAGGCAAGAAGCAATTAAAACGAGTCTATTAAGGCAGTTTGCTGTTGTGATAGAAATCAGAATGTAAGCGCAAACTGAAATACGATGTTCGTACGAGAAAAGCGATTTACGTCTAAACACAATTTTGAAAGTATTGAGCTTGGAGACGCAATCGTAAAAGCGCAGAAGGCAGTAAGCTATGAAGGAGGTTTGTAGTAAGGATAATAAGCTCAAAGTAAATGAAACCAGAGAGCAATGCGATTTAGAGTGGTTCGGTCAATCTTGACCTTCATCCACTTCTAGCTTCCTCCACCGATGAGGTCGCCAACGTCCACTAGAGGCCTTCCTTCAATAGGCGAAGGCCAACCACCCTTTTACAGATTCACTCCTTTTGACGGGCTTAGGAGACAACCCTTACAAACTTTTCTCTCCTCTCTTGAAGGATCTGAACTTGGAAGAAACGAGGGAGAAGAACCTTTAACTTATACAATACTTTTGAGCTCTAAAATCACAGTGTAAGATCAGGATTTTGGTGGTTTTCATTGATCTTTCATTGCTGAAAGAGTGGGGTATTTATAGGCCTCAAACCAGTTTGAATTCCGAGCTCAAAACTGTCAATTCCCGAAATTCCGGGGTTTGGCTATTGCACCACCTGATTGGGGCGGTTGCACTGCCTTGCAGAGCTCGAAGATTGAGCCTCTGGGCGGTGCCACCACTTGTTAGGGGCGGTTGCACCACTTGGCAGAGCTCGGAGACCGAGCTCAAGCGGTGCCACCGCCTGACTAGGGCGGTTGCACCGCCCAGCCAGAGCTCGAAGACCGAGCTCAGGCGGTTGCACCGCTGGTAGAGGCGGTTGCACCGCCCAGTCTCGCTCGGAGACTGAGCCCTGGCGGTGCCATCGCCTGCCCAGGCGGTGCCACCTCTAGGCAAGTGATTTGGGTACGAATGAGTTGATCCATTCGGCCCAATTTGATTCTTTTAAGGGCCCAATTGCCCCTAGATTAAGTTAATGGGATCACCTCCCAATTCTAACTTAATCATCCTGCTAACTACGATAATTCTAAAGACTTTTACTACAGCTTGCTCTGGTGCGTCGATCGCTTCTTCCGGCGAACTTCCGGCGAACATCCGACGGTCCTCCGACGATGCTCCTACGGACTTCCGGCAAACTCCTGGACTTGTGACGATCCACTTGGCGAGTTCTGACGAGCTTCTTTTGGCAAGCTCCTGGACTTCTCGGATTTGTTCCCACAGAATCTCCGATGACTATCCGGACTTCCGTCAAGCTCTCAAACTCCCAACGTGATCATAGTCCTGACTCCAGCGCAACTCCTGCTGCATGTCTTACTTTCATCGTAGTTAATCTTGCACACTTATCCCAACATATGGATTAGATAACAAATGACAATTGATGTCATCATCAAAATCCGAGATTCAACATTTTATCTAAGTCATCATTCGTCGAATCGAAATCTCTACACATTTACGAAATCGATTTCAAACTTATGAGTTTTAATTCGCTGCACTAATTCACCCCCTCTCTTAGTGCCACTTCGATCCTAACAATTGGTATTAGGGCGAGGCTCACTCTCATATTTGGTTTAATAACCAAGAGAGATGGCTTACTTCGGCATGCAAGAGGGTCACTCTATTACACGTCCGCCTATGTTTAATGGGTTGGATTACACGTATTGGAAGACTCGTATGAGGATCTTCCTTATTTCCATGGATTTTGAGCTTTGGAATATTGTCAAAAATGGATTTCAAAAATCTTCTCTTCTGATGTGTGAATGGGATGAATCAGAGAAGAAGGTTTTTGCTTTAAACGCAAAGGCTATGAATGCATTGTTTTGTACACTTGACAAAAATGAATTTAATCGCGTTTCGATTTGTGATTCAGCTTTTGATATTTGGAGAACTCTTGAGGTCACTTATGAAGGTACTAGCTGAGTGAAAGAGTCCAAAATCAATATTCTTATGCATTCTTATGAACTTTTCTGGATGAAACCAAGTGAGTCCATCGGAGACATGTACACCCATTTCACGGATGTCATTAATGGACTCAAAGCTCTTGGTAAAGGTTTTTTAAACTTTGAACTAGTAACTAAAATTTTAAGATCCCTTCCAAAGAGTTGGGATCCAAAAGTTACGACCATTCAAGAGGCCAAGGACCTTAAAACATTTCCTCTCGAAGAACTTATTGGGTTTCTAATGACCTATGAAATGAACAATATGGCAAAAAGGGAACTCGAAAACAACCTTCCAAAGAATAGGAAGGATTTGGGACATAGAGTATTTGAAGACCACTCGAGTATAAGCTCAAGTGACGGTGAACTTAAACTACAAACGAAACAAAAATTAAAAAGCAAAAAGAACGGAACTACTTGCTTTGAATGCAAGAAGAAGAACAAAAATTGGGATGAATCGAGCTCCTTCGAAGATGAGGAGAAAATAAAAAAAGGCGAGGTGATAAACTATGCCTTAACCGCTTTCAATGATGAGGTAATCGAAACCCCCTTAATTTATTTTGAAATTACTTGATGTTTTCCATGATACATTTTCTTTTTTTAGAATAATTATTTTTCTTTAAAATTCCATGTTTAAAAAATTAAAAATGTAAAAATATGATCATGATCATAATTTTGAAAATAATAATGAAAATTACATGTTTTATGTTAATGGAATAAAATGTTAGATTTAAATCTAATGATCATATGTATATTTTCTTAAGAAGAAAAAAAGTGTATCTTGATGATTTCCGATTTTGATTGAAACAATGCTTGATATCTTAATAAAAATATTAAGAAGTTTAATATCATGCTTAATGAGTTTTCTTTTGAAATAATGCATAAAGGTTTTTTTGATTTATGGATTATCGATTTCCACGATAATAAAAGTAGAGTTTTCAGTTTAAAAAATGATGCATGTTTTGATTTGACATAAATGAAATAGGCATGCTTATATGAAATAGTGTAAGTGTCATGCTTGACGATTGTATACTTAATGATACATAAAGTTGTAATGAAAATATTGAAATTTTGATACTATGATTTGACGATTTTATGCATGAGATTTTAAAGTTATACATGATGATTTTTGTGGTTTATTGATCTTGATGGTTTTCATGATGAATTTATTTTTCGTTCCTAAATAATGATGCGTAGTTTAAACATAAGAATAAATATTTGAGCATACTAATATAAAATCAATCACATAAATTGAAACAACTAAAAAGAGAAAAGTATTATTCTTAAAATTTTTTTTCTCTATCTTATTGACTTTAATGAATCTATTTGATCATCTTAAAAGTGATTTTGATGATTTTGATGATTTGAATGAGTTTCATCTAACCATGATTTTTATATTGATTTCTAAAAATTATAACTTAAAAATTTATTTTATAAATCAAGATTGTCTATTATGATTCTTTCTTTTCAGTATTTGAGTTATTAAAAAAGAATCATAATATGTCTCTTGATATTCAAAATTTATGTTCACTATTTATACATCTCATCACTAAAATTCTTTTTGATATTCTTCATGTGATGATATGAATGCATGAAACACTCATGATATGATTTTTATACAATTCCGTGTATTCATAAAATATTTATCTCATCACCCAATTAATTCTTCTTGATGTTCTTAATGTGATGAAATGAAATTATGCATGAAATACAAATGAGAAGTTAATAATCATGCATGATAGGATATAATGAACTTTGACATTTAGATACCATCAATTGAAAAGCTATGATCATGTTGCCAAAATGATGTATCATGAATACTTGAATATCATGTATGATATGCTTATAATGATGATTGATTTATTTGTATCATGAAAAATGAAATGTATGGTTTTGAAATTGTGCATTTTCGAATTTGAAAATATAATGATGCAAAATGATGAAATTATGTAATAAAAATATTAAATATTTTGAAACCATGTTTTAATGTCATGCATAATGATCATGCTTAATAAATTTTGAAATTATGCATGGTGATTTTTAAGTAATTTATGGATTATTGATTTTTATCACGATGAAATGTTACATTTTCAGTTTTAAGTATGATGTATGTTTTCATACAAAAAACTTGAGCATATTGATTTGAAATTATGTTTAATGGTTTTATAATTTAAAATTATGTATGATGAATCTTGCGATTTATGGATTATTGATTTTTACTATAATGAAAGTGCCTTTTTGATCTTTGTCATAATAAATCTTATACTTTCGATTTTAAACATGATACATGTTTTTATTTGGCATAAATAAAATAAAATCATATGAATTGAAATAATTAAAAAGAGGAAAATATTTTTTAAAAAAATATTTTTCTCTATCTTATTGATCTTGATGATTATTATGATAAATCTATGTATACCACTTTGAATCTCTTGAAAGTAATGTTGAGATTTTGATGAATTTGATGATTTGAATTTGAATGAGTTTGTATTCAAATTATGATATTGATTTCTTGGATTTACTACTTGATATTATTTTTTAATCACGGTCTCTTCTTTGTATATCTATAATTTTTGTTATTTATAAAAAGAAGATATTTGATAAAATGAATAATGTCTTTTGTAATTCAAGAGGTCTTATCTTTCATGACATGATGTTGGATTTATGGCTTGTATGTCTTGAAATAATTGAAATATTTTATATTATTTTGTTCTTCCCTTATTCTTTCTTATTTACAATGATAAAATGGGAAAAGTTATGATCATGCATGGCAGAATGCAATTTGACAGATTAATACCATGATCATTTGAAATATTTATGATTTGGAATGATGCATATGCTTTTTATTATAATGATGTATGTGATGTATTGCATATGATGTATATCATGAATGCTTTAAATGATAAATGTTTGGTATTAACAATCATGAAGTGATAAATACTTAAAAATATTGATTTAATGTTTGGTATCATGAATACTTTATTATCATACATGAAAATAGTGATAAATATTTTAAAAATAAATGTTTGTATCATGTTAGATGATTTTACATTTTGTGCATGATGAGTTATAGTGATTATTGAAACATTGATTGAAATAATATGAATGATGATTTGGAATCATGCATATAATGATGAGTTTATATGTTTTGAAAATATATATGATGATTTGGTATTATGCATGTAATACTTTAACGTATGATAATGATGCACGCAATGATGAAATAGTCATGATAAAATAATTATTTTGACATTTAAGACTTAAATTTTCATCTATGCTATTTACCTTCGTCATAATTTAGAAATTAACATAAAGGGTCTTCCCTTGTTTTTGACAATGACAATGAGGGAGCAAAACATGCTAGAAAGCTAATTTGCTAGCTTGCATAATTTAAGAAAAAAAGCAAAAAATGCACTTCTTAAAAGAGAAAAAAATATTATTTTGAACATCACCAAGGAGTGCTACCTTACCTATCTCAAGAAGCAAAAAGTTAACTTGCACATCTAACAAAACTTATATTTCAAGAAGCAAGAGTTGCTTTCTTGAACATCTCAAAATCGCTAGCTTGCGTGTCTTAAAATGTTGAAAAATTTTTGCTAGCTTGTATACTATAAACTTGCTATCATACTACCATATATATCTATGATGATAGCAAACTTGCATGATGATGAAAATGGATATTATGTTTTTCATATAATGAGTTGAACTTGTATATCACAAATACTTGATTGTGGTACTTCTCCTTTTTGTTGTTGACAAAGGTGAAGAAGTATGTTGATTATATGTCATGATTTTATCATAACATGTTGCTTGGATTTTTGAATCCAAGAGTTTCTATCAATATGGTATATTGATAGGAGGAGTTTGTTTAAACTCCGGGAGTTAAGGTTAACTCCATCGTCGATTGATTGTCATCATAAAAAAAGGGGAGATTGTTGAATCTTAGATTTTGATGATAAAACCAATCAATATGTATTTATGTTTTAATCTGCATTTTGAGTGATGCAGGATACTTCAATTAGGATGAGATAATTAAAGCAGAAAAATCATGTTGGGCCGAAGGAACATGTCAGAAGATTGGACGTCGGGTCGGTGGATCGGTCGACGTATCGACAGAAGGCTTCGAGCTGTGGATTCGGGCATCGGGCCAAGAAGAGAGGACATTGCGCTAAGGATATCAGAGTTATGGAGTCAACTAACCGATTAGGCAATAGGCCGTAGGAGAGGACGATGCGCCGAAGAATCGAACGAAGCGTCGAGGGACCAATGACATGTCAGACAACTTGATTAGATGCTTAGGATTAATTATCTAGATTGAAGTGTATTTTATATGTGCAGGATTAACTACGATAGCATGAAGACATAAAGCAAGTTTACCAGAGTCAAATTCGATGGGTGTTCGAGAGTCCACCGAAAGTCCGAAGAATTATCGGAAGTGCTACCGGAACCAACCGAGAAAGAATCGGGGACTTGTCAAAGTTTTCAGAAGTCTGCTAGAAAGATCGTCGGAGGTTCACGAAGATCACCGAGAAGGTTTAGATACTTGCCAAAGACTCGTTGAACTCGGCACAAGACCGAAAGCCTGCTGGGAGTCCGTTGGAAGAAATCCGAGGGTGTATCGGAAGTCCGTCAGAAGTTTGCCGGAAAGCTCGTCGGAAGGAAACTCGACAGTGCCGGTTAAAAATTTGCTTAGGCCTATGTCTTAATTTCGTAGTTTGCATATAATTTGGATTAGAATTAAGGGTGAATCCTATAACTTAGTTAGGGGCCAATTGGGCCGAGTTTGGATTGGTTTGGGCCAAATTTGGAGCCCAACTAGTGATTTAAAAAGTCTAGGTGGTGGCACCACCCAGCACCCGAAAGGTCCGGCGGTGGCACCACCAGTACACTATTAGTATCAGACACTAACAGGCGGTGGCACCGCCACTGATAGGCGGTGGCATCACCAGCACCGGGAAGCCCAAAAGTAATTCAAATTTGGAGCCCAAATTTGAATCCTCTTAGGGCCTATAAATACCCCTTAATTCTCAGTAGAGAAGACACCTTTTTGACAAGTTAGAAAGTGAGAAAAAGCTCTAGCAAAGTCTTGTTTTCAATAGCTTAAGTGTTCACCTCCCTCTTTCTCTTTGAAAAATCTGTAAGAGTGTGAACCACTTATAAGAAGGTTGTAAGAGGGGTATTTGGTCATTCTCCTTCAAAGTGATTTACTAATGGAAGTTGGGAGCCTCATCGAAGAATGTTTTGAAAGTGGATGTAGGTCACTTGACCAAACCACTATACATTGTGGTGTTCCTTGAATCTGTGAGTGTTTAATGTTATGAACCATTTCTATATTTAGCTGCAAATTGTTTGGTTTTCATCTCCCTACTCTTGACAACCTATACTTGAGCTATTTTAGCTAAGTCATCCTTCATCGAATCAAAATCTCTACACATTTATGAAATCAATTTCAAACTTACGAGTTTTAATCCGCTGCACTAATTCCCCCCCCCTTAGTGCCACTCTGATCCTAACAATTATTGCTTACATTATATTCTCCTACGTTTTCAATTTAAGCATATTTATAAAATGGGTTTAATCATATAAATATTTTTTAAAATCAACGTTTTATCCACGGCACTAATTCACCCCCACCCCCCCCCCCCTTAATGCCGACTCGTTCCTAACAGTTTGTATCAGAGCCTCGTTATTTCTCATTTGGTTTAACACTCAAGAGAAATGACTCTTTTTGGCTTTCAAGAGGGCTTGTCTATCGTTCGTCCTCCCATGTTCAATGGGATGGACTACACTTATTAGAAAACTCAAATGAGAGTTTTTTTGCTTTTGTTGAATCTCGATTTATGGAATATTGTTGAAAATGGATTTCAAAAGTCTTCTCTTCCAATGAAAGATTGGAATGATTTGGAGAAGAAGACTTTCTCTTTAAATGCAAAAGTTATGAATGCTTTATTTTATACTTTGGATAAAAATGAGTTTAATTATATTTTGACTTGTAAAATGGCTTTTGAGATTTGGCACACTCTTGAAATCACACACGAAGGTACTAATAGAGTTAAAGACTCTAAGATTAATATTTTGATGCATGATTTTGAGTTATTTCGAATAGAACCAAGTGAGACTATTGGAGATATGTACACCCGTTTTACGAGTGTCGTCAATAGTCTAAAAACTCTTGGTAAAAGTTTTTCAAATCTTGAACATGTGAATAAAGTTTTATGATCACTTTCTAAAAATTAGGATTCAAAAGTAACGGCAATATAAGAATCAAAAGATTTTAATCATTTTTTGATTGAAGAACTTATAGAGTCTTTGATGACCTATGAAATAACGTGCAATGCACATGAACAACTCAAGAACAACCTTCCAAAGAATATAAAGGGTTTTGCACTTAGAATAAAAAAGGACCACTCGAGCGAAAGCTCAAGTGATGATGAACTTAAACTTCTCACAGTAAAGCTTAAAAAGTTATTAAAACAAGAATCAAAGAACAAAAATAAACTTAAAAATAACACAACTACTTGCTATGAATGCAAGAAGAAGGAAGTACTTTGGAATGAATTCTTCCTTAACAGCTCTCGACGATGAGGTAAATGACTCACCCAAAACCCCATTAATTTATTTTGAAATTACTTAATGCATTTCATATGGTGTTTTTAAATTAATATATAGAATATAAAAAATAAATAAATAAAAGGGCATCATGCTTTTCTTTTTCTAGCTAATTTTGAAAATGATAATGAAAATTGCATGTTTTCTAATAAAGGAAAAAATGTTAAAATTAAATGCTTTATATTTCATGAAATCATATTTGATAATTTAATAATTTAATCATCCTTGGTGATTTAAATTAATGAGTTTATATTTCAAAATTATACATGATGATTCTTGTAATTTATGGCTTTTCAATCTTTGTCGTAATAATTTTTTTTTTCATTTTTAATGATGATACATATTTTTATAAAAAGACAAAGGCATGCTTGTATAAAATCAAATCACTTAGATTAAAACAAAAAGAGAGAATGCATGTTTTCTTGAAAACACCTCTAATGCTTTTTAATTTTTCACCTAGTGATTCTTAGCGATGATTCTATCTTAAGTAATCTCTTGAAAATGATCTTGATTTGATGATTTAAATTTAAATGAGCTTTATCTTGATTTTTCAACATTTACAACTTGAGATTTCTTATGCATGAATTGAGTTCTCATGTGAATATATTTCCGTTGCCTTCATTCAATTTTCCGCAAAGTGATTTTGATGATTTGAATTTGAATGAAAAATTTTTAACCGAATCATGAACTTTTTTTTTTTAATTTCTCTATTTGAGCTATCTTTTATGAGAATCAAAATATTTTCTATCTTCGATGATTTCTTCTTACCATTTACTAAAGAAACTTATGCAAACAAACTATGATCTTGATAATGGTTTGCAATGGTTTGAAATTATGCATGTTATATGTTGAACATTTGAAACTATGTTATTGTATCATGCATATCTAAGAAATGTTGATTTGACAAATTGAATGAGTTGAAAATGAATAATGATTTTTCTTTTGATTATAACTTGTGATATTTTTTATATATGAATCATCATCTTGATTTCTTGATATTCGATACATAAGATTTTTCTATGATCAAGATTTTTCATACTATGATTCTTCTTTGTATTCACTAAAAATGATGTATTTAAATTAACCATGATATGCTACTTGACATTTTGATAATTTATGACTTGAGTTTTGTTATGCATTATTCCCCTTTTCTTCATTCTTATTTACAATGATAAAGGAGAGAAAAGAAATCACTAGCATTTCAAGAGATCGATAAATTTATTTATTTCATTTTGAATCTCTTGCAATTGATTTTGATGATCTTGATTATTTGAAGTTGAATATTTGGTACTAACAATCATGAAGTGATAAATGCTTAAAGATTTTAATGTCTTCATATCATGTATGATATGCCTATAATGATGATTGATATATTTTTGGTATCATGCATGAAGTAAAAATAAAATGAAAGGTTTTAAAACTATACATTTGAAACCATAATGATACACAACCATATTAAAAAAAGGGGGGAGGATTGATACTATAACTTTGTCATGATTTAAAAATTGATGTAAAGAGAAAATAATTACAACATTGTATTCTTCTCTTCTTTTTTACAATGACAAAGAGGGAGAAAAATTGCTAGCTCGAGATGCAAAATTTGAAAACTTGCACATTGCAAAAGAAGCAAACTTGCTAGCTTGCTTATCTCAAAAGAGAAGCAAGAAGTGCTATCTTGCAAATCTCAAGACGCACAAATGCAAACTTGCAAAATTTGTAATCTTGCACATCTTTAAAATTTATGATGATTTGGTGATTATGCATGCTCTAAAATGATATAAAATTTGCTAGCTTGCATGTGGTAAAGTGATGAAAAATTGTTGCTAGCTTGTATATTGTAAAACTTGCATATCTCTAAAACTTGTTGCTTGGATGATGCACTTCTCTTTTTTGTTGATGATAAAGGGGGAGAAGTATGATGATGTTATGTATGATTTTTCGTTTGGATCTTTGAATTCAAGTGTTCTATCAATATTGCATATTGATAGGGGGAGTTAAGGTTAACTCCATTATCAATTGGTTGTCATCATCAAAAAGGGGGGGATTGTTGTATCTCAGATTTTGATGATGAAACCAATTGATAATATTTATCTGATTTGCGTTTTGAGTGACGCAAGAAGCTTCGATCAGAGAGAGACAATTGAAGTAGGAAGAATCATGTTGGGCCAAAGTGAACATATCAGAATATTGGATGTCGGGCCGGAGGAATGGTCGACGTGTCGGCAGAAAGCTTTGGGCCATGAATTCGGGCATCGGGTCTAGAAGAACAGACATTGCGCCAAGGAGATTGGGGTTGCAGAGGTCAACATGTCGATTGGGCAAAGGCCGCAAAAGAGGATGATGCACCAAAGGATCGGACGAAGTGCTAGAAGAACCAATGATATGCCGTACAACACATGATTATTGCTTGTAATAATTTGCCTAGATCGAGTTAGGTTTTAGGTTTAATTGAGTCAGTATTGGAGTGAAATACTGTAAACTCAATTAGGGGCTAATTGGGCCTAAATTAGGAGTAATTTGGGCTCATTGGGAGGCCCATTCAATGACCCAAATGTTGGGCCAAGCCGTGGCACCGCCTGTGAGTTGGAAAACTCAAAAAACCCGATCTCCGAGGTTGTCAGACGATGGTACCATCCAGACAGAGTCAACCAAGTGGTAGTACCACTAGACTGGGCAATGATACCACCCAATGTCAGGCTGCAGGAGGTGGTACTGCCCAGTGCAGGTGGTGGTACCGCCCAGTATAGGCGGTGGTACCGCCCGTACCCTGAAATCTTGAGGATTTGAATTTTGGGCTCTAAATTTGAATCCATTTGGGGCCTATAAATATCCCACTCTTTCCTGCTTAGGGTAGCAAGAATTGTGTAGAAAGGGGGAAAGAATCCTTAACAAAAAAGAGTTAAAAAAGCTTGAAAAGTGTTGAGTGTTCCCCTCCATCTCTTAGAGTTTAGAGTTCATTCTAAGAGAGGTGTGAAACTTGTAAAGGTTCTGTCCTGAGCCTGTCAAAAATAGAATAGAGTTGTAAGAAGATGGTTGGCCTTTGCCTATTTAAGGAAGACCATTAGTAGTGTTAGAAATGAGTCGGCACTAAGAGGGGGTGTGAATTAGTGCAGTAGTAAAAACGTCGGTTCTAAAAATGTTTCATACAATAAAAACCGAACTCGGAAGATAACTTGAAATTCAATACTTGTTTATAAGCATAGGCATAGTAAAAGCATAATAAGAAGAAAAGGCAATATGCTATAAAAGTAAATTGCAAGAAGGAAATGCAAACCAGATTTTTATAGTAGTTCGGTCGTCGTGACCTACATCTACTCCGCTGATTCCTCTTCTGTCGAGACCACCGGCATCCACTATCAGTCTTCCTTTAGTAGGTGAAGACCAACCACCTTTTACAACTCGATTCTCCTTTTATTGGGTTTAGGAGATAACCGTTACACCCCTACTTGCTCCCCTCTCAAACTATTCCAACACTTAGAAGAAGGAGAGGAGTTCACACAAGATTGTAGTAGCGTTTTTTCTTTTTTTTCACTCTCAATACTTATGTATGTTAACCAGGGATAAGAGGGGTATTTATCGGCTTCAAGTTGATTCAAACTTGGAGCTTAAAATTATCTCATCCCGGGTTTTCTAGGTACAGGCGGTACCACCGCTAGTGTCAGTCTGACACTAGGTGGTACCACTGCTTGACAAGGGTGGTGCCACCGCTTGGAACCTTGCCACTAGGCAGTACCACCGCCTGTAGCCTTTTGGAGATTGTGTCTGGGCTGTACCACCACCTAGACCGACGGTACCACCACCTGATACAATCTTGGAGACTGTGCCATGACAATGCCATCTCTTGGGTCACTGTTTGGGTCTTTTCATTGGGCTCAACATAGTTCATACATGGGCCCAACTAGCCCCTAATTGGGTTGGCCCAATTTTAATCCTAATTATATGCTATCTACGAATTCTAAGACATTTACTAAGCTAAACAAGTCCATAAGTCTAGTTTCTTCCGGCGAGCTTCTGACGAACTTTCGACGATCTCTCAGCAATGTTCTAGCGGACTCCCGACAAGCTCTTGGACTTCACGAGGATCTTCTTGGTGAGTTTCGACAAGTTTCTTTGGCAAGCTCCAAGACTTCTTGGTCAATTCTGGCAGTACTTCTGACGAACTCTCGAACTCCCAACGAAATCATGTTCTTGACTCCGGGATCTCATTTTGCTTTATTTCTTGCTATCATAGTTAATCCTGCACATGTAAAACACATTTCGATCTAGATAATTATTACTAAGCATGAATCATGTTGTCCGGCATGTCATTGGTCCATTGACGCTTCGTTTGATTTTTCGGCGCATCATCCTTTCTTGCGACCTATTGCCCAATCGGCTAGTTGACCTCCACAACTCCGATAACCTTGGCACAATTGTTGAATCTCGTATTTTGATGATGAAACTAATTAATAATTGTGTTTATATTTTAATCTGTGTTTTGAGTGACATAGAATGCTTCGATCAGGATGAGACAATTAAAGCAGGAAAAATCATGTTGGGCTGGAGGAATATGTCAGAAGATTGGACGTTAGGCTGGTGTATCGGTCGACATATTGACAGAAGACTTTGGGCCGTGGATTCGGGCATTGGGCCAAGAAGAGCGGGTATTGCACCAAGGATATCTGAGTTGCGGAGTTAACTGACTGTTTGGGCAATAGGTCGTAGGAGAGGACGATGGGCCGAAGAATCGGACGAAGCATCGAGGGACCAATGATATGCCAGACAACTTGATTAATGCTTAGTATTAATTGTCTAGATCGAAGTTTATTTTACATGTGCATGATTAACTATGATGGAAGTAAGACATGTAGCAGGAGTTGCGCTGGAGTCAAGACCATGATCACGTTGGGGGTTCGAGAGTTCGACGGAAGTCCGGACGGTTGTCGGAGGTTCTACGGGAACAAATCCGAGAAGTCCAGGAGCTTGCGAAAGAAGCTCATCGGAACTAGCCAAGTGGATCGTCGCAAGTCCAGGAGTTTGCCGGAAGTCCGCCGGAGCATCACCGAGGGTTCATCGGATGTTCGCCGGAAGCTCGCTGGATGAAGCGATTGACGCACTGGAGCAAGTTATAGTAAATGTCTTAAGAAATATCATAGTCAGCATGTAGATTAAGTTAGGAATGGGAGGTGATCCCATTAACTTAATTTAGGGGCAATTGGGCCCTTGACAGACCCAAATTGGGTCGAATGGATCAGCCCATTCGAACTAAGAATTCTTGCCAAGCGGTGGCACCGCTAGGGCCGGCGGTGGCACCGCCCAGGAGCTCAGTCTCTGAGCGAGACTGGATGGTGGTACCACCCCTGTCAGGTGGTGGTACTGCTTGGACTCAGTCTCCTAGCGAGACTAGGTGGTGGAACCACCCCCTGTTAGGCAGTGGCATCGCCATAGCTCAGTCTCCAAGCTCTGTCAGGCGATCGTACTGCCCAGTTTGGCGGTAGTACCGCCAGGACCCCGGAAATCCAAGAGATGACATTTTTAAGCTCCAAATTCGAACCAGTTTGGGGCCTATATAAACCCCACCCTTTCTTGCTTGAAAAGGCACCAAAAATCCAATCTTACTCTGTGATTTTTAGAGCTCAAAAGTGTTGTAAGGCCAAAAGTTCTCCTCCCTCCTTTCTTCCAAGTTTTGATCATTCAAGAGAGGAGTGAAAATTCTATAAGAGTTGTCTCCTAAGCCCGTCAAAAGGAGTGAAACTGTAAAAGGGTGATTGGCCTGCGCCTATTGAAGGAAGGCCTCTAGTAGACGCCGGTGATCTCGTCGGAGGAGGAAGCCGAAAGTGGATGTAGGTCACGTTTGACTGAACCACTCTAAAATCTAGTTTGCATTTCCTTTGTGTTGTTTATCTTAATTGCAAACTGCCTTCCTACCTTTACTTCAAATACATTTCCGTAAGCTTTCAAAGTTATTATTTGCGCGAAACAACTTTTATATCGGAATTGAATTTCAACGTACGAACGCAGTTTTAATCGTCGAAAGTTTTCCACTGCACTAATTCACCCCCCCCTCTTAGTGCTCTTGATCCTAACAATTGGTATCAGAGCCTCATTATTTCTCACTTGGATTAACACCCAAGAGAAATGGCTCTTTTCGGCAACCAAGAGGGCCACTCTCTCATTCGTCCTCCCTTCTTCAATGGGACGAACTACACTTATTGGAAATCTCGAATGAGAGTTTTCTTGCTTTCCTTGAATCTTGATTTATGGCATATAGTCGAAAATGGATTTGAAATGTCTTCTCTTCTAATGAACCATTGGAATAATTTGGAGAAGAAGACGTTTTCTCTAAATGCAAAGGCTATGAATGCCTTGTTTTGCACCTTAGATAAAAATAAATTCAATCGGGTTTCTTTGTGCGAAACGGTTTTCGACATATGACACACTCTTGAAATCACACACGAAAGCACTTCTAGAGTTAAAGATTCGAAAATCAACTTTTTAATGCATGATTTCGAGCTTTTTTCGAATGAAGCCGAGCAAAACCATTGTTGACATGGACACTCGTTTTACGGATGTCGTCAATGGTTTAAAAGTTCTTGGCAAATGTTTCTCGAATTTTGAACTTATTAGTAAATTTTTGCAATCACTTTCTAAAGCTTGGGAATCAGAAGTAACAACAATACAAGAAATAAAAGATTTAAATATTTTTCCACTTGAAGAACTTATCGGTTCATTGATGATATATGAAATGGTGCACAAGGCACATGATGAACATGATGAACATGATGAACAAAACCACCTTCCAAAGAACAGGAAGGATTTGGGACATAGAATATTTGAAGATCACTCGAGCATAAGCTCAAGTGATGGTGAACAAGAACTACTCACTAAGAAATTTTAAAAATTAAAGAAACAAAAATTTAAAAATAAAAAGAACGGAACTACTTGCTTTGAACGCAAGAAGAAGAACACAAAGTGGGATGAATCGAGCTCCTCCAAAGACGAGGAGAAAATCAAGAAAGGCGAGGTGGCAAACTATGCCTTAACCGTTTTCAATGATGAGGTAATCGAAATCCCCCAATTTATTTTAAAATTACTTGATGTTTTTATGATGTATTTTCTTTTTTAGTTTAGAATTAATTTTCTTAAAAATTATATGTTTAAAAATAAAAATACAAAAATTATGATCATGCTAGTAATTTCAAAAATGATAATATTACATATTTTATGATAAACAAACAAATTGATTTTGATTGAAAATATGATATCATGGTTAAGAAGTAATAATTTTTATCATGTTGATTTCCATTGTTATTTCTTGATTTTGATTAAATGAAATCATATTTGATTTGAAGTAATGCATAAAGTTGTAATGAAAATATTGAAATTTTGATACCATGATTTGACGATTTTGTGCATGAGATTTTTAAGTTATACATGATGATTTTTGTGGTTTATTGATCTTGATGGTTTTTATGATGAAATTCATTTTTCGATCCTAAACATTGATGCATGTTTTCATAAATGAAAAAGGCATTCTTCTCTGAAATAAATCACATAAATTGAAATGGCTAAAAAGAGAAAAGCATGTTTCTTGAAAAATCTTTTTCTCTATCTTATTGACTTTGATGAATCTATTTGATCATCTTTTTATGAATTTCTTGAAAATGATTTTGATTTGATGATTTGAATTTGAATAAATTTTTATTCAAATCATAATCTTAGTTTATTGGAATTACTTGAGATTTTCTTTATGAATCAAAATCTTATATCTCCTACGTTTCCTTTTACCATTTCCTAAAGAGGAGTTCTACAAAACTAACTATGATATTGATAATTATGTTTTGAAACTTTATGTAAATCAAGATCGTTCACCATGACTTCTTGATTTTTATTAAAGAAATTATTTAAATGAATCATGTCTTTTGGTATTTACACGATTCTTGAGATTTTATCTTTCATGACATGATATGATTGTATTTATGGCTTGTATGTCTTGAAATGATTAAAATATTTTACACTATTTTGTTCTTCTATTCTTCTTTCTTGTTTATAATTATAAAATGGGGAGAAATTTTGATCATGCATGGTAGGATATAATTGCTATAACGAGAATTTTACACTATTACATGCCTTAATAACATGTTGGAAATTATGTGTTTTGGATACAAAAATTTCCATGATGATGAACATGTTTTATCTTCATGTTTGTGTTTGAAAATCTATAGCAAAACTATGTCCGAATGCATGAAAATGTTAAATTTTATTTTCGAATTTTCTTGATCCTAACATGATTTAGTATTTCTCTTCCGGACTTAATGTAGCTTTCATAAGCATATGTCATATCGAGTTTGTTTTATATCATTGATTTTTGACATATGGAATCAATTAACAAATGCATCTCTCATAGACTTATCGTGTGAAAAATATTTTTCTCGAGAAATAGATTTGATGAAATGATTCCTTCTTATAAATTCCTTCTTGAAAAAGGAAGATCTTTTTAAACATTTGCAAGGATTTGATTCACAAACATATCTTGATCCTTGCAAAAATGGATTTGATCCTTGCAAAAATGAAAATAAATATTTGTATCATGTTTGATGATTTTATATTTTAATAATATGCATGATGAGTTGCAGTGATGATTGATTTATTTTTAATATCATGCATAAAAAAAATGAAATGTAAGGTTTTGAAAATGTGCATGTTTTAATTTGAAATTATAAGGATACACAAATAAGATTGATACTTAACCCTTGTCATGATTTGAAGATTATAGTAAAGGAAAATGAATTACACTATTGTATTATTATTCCCTTCTATTTGACAATGACATAGGGGGTGCAAATTTTCTTAGCTTGCAAATCTCAAGAGAAGCAATGTGTGCTATGTTGAATCTTGTATTTTGATGATGAAATAATTTGATATGTCTTTATGTTTTAATCTATGTTTTGAGTGACGTAGGATGCTTCGATCAGGATGAGACAATTAAAGCAGGAAAAATCATGTTGTGTCGGAGGAATATGTCAGAAGATTGGACGTCGGGCCGGTGGATCGGTTGACGTATCGACAGAAGGCTTCAGGACATGGACTCGGGCATCGGGCCAAGAAGAGTGGGTATTATGCTAAGGATATCGGAGTTCGGAGTCAACAGGCCGATTGGGCAATAGGCCGCAGGAGAAGACGATGCGCCGAAGAATCGGACGAAGCGTTGAGGAACCAATGACATGCCGGACAACTTGGTTAATTGCTTAGGATTAATTGTCTCGATCGAAGTTTTGTTTTATATGTGTAGGATTAACTACGATGGAAGTAAGACATGTAGTAGGAGTTGTTCTAGAGTCAAGACTATGATCACGTTGGGAGTTCGAGAGTTTGACAGAAGTCCGGACGATCGTCGGAGGTTCTGTAGGAACAAATCCGAGAAGTCCAGGAGCTTGCCAAAGAAGCTCATCGGAACTCGCCAAGTAGATCGTCACAAGTCCAGGAGTTTGCCGGAAGTCCGCAGGAGCATCATTGAGGGTTCATCGGATGATCGACAGAAGTTTGCCAGAAGCTCACCGGAAGAAGCGATTGACGCACCGAAGCAAGTTGTAGTAAATGTCTTAAGAAATGTCGTAGTGAGCATATAGATTAAGTTAGGAATGGTAGGTGATCCCATTAACTTAATCTGGGGGAAATTGGGCCCTTGATAGACCCAAATTGGGCCGAATGGATCAACCCATTCGGACCAGAATTCCTGCCAAGCGGTGGCACCGCCCAGGTGATGGTCTCCCAGGAAAGCTGGGTGGTGCAACCGCCTAAGTTAGGAGGTGGCACCGCCTAGGTCAAGCAGTGGCACCGCTTGGGCTCTGTGAGACTAGGCGGTGGAACCGCCTGAGCTTGGTCTCCAAGCTCTACCAGGCGGTGCAACCGCCCCTGTAAGGTGGTGGCACCACCCAGAGGCTCAGTCTCCGAGCTGCTAGGCGATTTTACTGCCCCAGTCAGGAGGTGGTACCGCTAGGACCCCAAAAATCTGGGAGATGACATTTTGGAGCTCCAAATTCAAACTAGTTTGGAGCCTATAAATACCCCTCTCATCCCTAGTTAATACACAAGCACAGAGAGCAAAAAAGGAAAGAAACACTAAAGAAATCAATTGAGAAATCCCTCCTCTAGCTTAAGTGTTAGAATTTTATTTTAGAGAGGAGAGTGAGTGCTTGCAAGGGTTGTCTCCTAAACCCGGTAAAAGGAGAAGAGGGGTGTAAGAAGAAGGTTTATCTTCACATAGTAAAAGAAGATCGTTAATGGATGCCGGTGGCCTCGACGGAAGAGGAATCAGAGGAGTGGATGTAGGTCACGATTGACCGAACCACTATAAACTCCCGTATTCTCTAGTTTGCATTTTGTTTCCTACTATTACCTTACTATAAACCCATTCAATAGCTTACTGCCTTCAATACATTTACATATGCTTTCAAGCTAGGTTTCCAAAATCGATTTTGCATCGGAAACAATTTTTATCGTACGAGAGATTTGACGAAGTTGACATTTTTATCCGCTGCACTAATTCACCCCCTCTTAGTGCTCTTAATCTTAACAATTGGTATCAGAGCCCAGTTTTTCTCATGTTGGATTTACACCCGAGAGAAATGGCTCTTCATGGCTTTCAAGAGGGCTTTTCGGTTGTTCGTCCATCGTTGTTTAACGGATTAGACTACACTTATTGGAAAACTCGAATGAGAATTTTCATGATTTCTATAAATTTGGATTTATGGAATATTGTTGAAAATGGTTTTCAACTTCCTTCTAAACCGATGAACGAATGGTCGGATTTGGAGAAGAAGTATTTTTCTTTAAACGCAAAGGCTATGAATGCCTTATTTTGTGCTTTGGACAAAAATGAGTTTAATCGGACTTCTACAATGAAACGGCTTTTGATATTTGGCGAACACTTGAAATCACGCACGAGGGAACTAGTAGAGTCAAAGACTCAAAAGTTAACATTTTATTACATGATTTTGAGCTTTTTCGAATGCAACCAAGCAAGACTATAGGCGACATGTACACCCGTTTCACGGATGTCATCAATAATCTAAGAGTTCTTGGTAAATCTTTTTCAAATTATGATCTCATAAGCAAGATCTTAAGATCCCATTCGAAAAGGTGGGATCCTAAAATAACCGTAATACAAGAAACAAAAGATTTAAATATTTTTCTACTTGAAGAAGTAATTGGTTCATTGATGACATATGAAATGGTACACAATGCACATGATGAACAAAATCACCTTTCAAAGAACATGAAGGATTTGGGACATAGAACATTTGAAGACCACTCGAGCATAAGCTCAAGTGATGGTGAACAAGAACTACTCACTAAGAAATTTAAAAAATTAATGAAATGAGAATTGAAGAACAAAAAGAACAAAACTACTTGCTTTGAATGCAAGAAGAAGAATACAAAGTGGGATGAATCGAGCTCCTTCGAAGACGAGGAGAAAATCAAGAAAGGCGAGGTGGCAAACTATGCCTTAACGACATTCAACGATGAGGTAATCAAAACCCCCTTAATTTATTTCGAAATTACATGATACTTTTCGTAATGCATTTTTTTTTTAGTATAGAATTAATTTTCTTGAAAATTACATGTTTAAAAAAAAAATGTAAAAATTATGATCATGCTAGCAGTTTTGAAAATAATCATGAAAAATACATATTTTATGATAAACAAACAAAATAATTTTGATTAAAATTATGAAATCATGCTATATGTAGTTAAGAAGTAATGATGTGTATCATGTTGATTTCCATTGTTATTTCTCGATTTTGATTAAATAAAATCATGTTTGAAGAAATGCATAATGATGTAATATTAAACATTTTAATACCATTATTAACAATTTATGCATGAGATTTTAAGTTATACATGATGATAAGCATGTGTTATTTTCATGATTGTATTTGAAAAACATATGGTAAAAATGTGCCCGAATGCATGGACTTGTTAAGAATATTTTTCAGACTTTCTTGATTCAATAATCAAATCACTTAATTGCCATGATGATTTTACACTATTACATGCCTTAATAACATGTTGAAAATTATATGTTTTGGATACAAAAATTTCCATGATCATCAGTATGTTTTATCTTCATGATTGAATTTGAAAATCTATGGCAAAACCATGTCCGAATGCATGAAAGTGTTAAATTTCATTTTCGGATTTTCTTGATCCCAAAAATTCATTTTTGAGAATCTATTGATCTTGATGGTTTTATGACGAAATTCATTTTTCGATCCTAAACGTTGATGCATGTTTCTATTTAACATAAATGAAAAAGCATGCTAACATGAAATCAATCACTTAAAATGAAATACTTAAAAAAGGGAAAATATATTATCAATGAAATCATGAATCTACTTATGTTATGAATTTTGTGAACCATAAAAATGATTTTGGTGATTTGAATTTGAGATGAGTTTTATCAAAATCATAATCTTGATTTCTTGGAATAACATGAGATTTCCCTTGATGATCATCTCGATTATTTAAAAGGAGATTTGTCCAAATGATTCATGGAATTTTCGATTCATGACTTGATCCTTCATTTGTTTATGAGATGGTTGAAATCTTTGTACCTTTGAATTCTTCCCTTCTCCCTTCGATTTTAAATTTATGCATGTTATATGTTGAAGATTTGAAACTATGTTTTGATATCATGCATACCCAAGAAATATTGATTTGACAAAATGAATGATGATTTTTCTCTTGAATATAACTTGTGATATGTATTTTTATGAATCATCATCTTGATTTCTCGATATTTGATACATGAAATTTTATTACGAATCAAAATTTTTTATTTAATCGATCTCCTAAGATTTTCTTTCGATTATTTATGAGGAGGTTTTTCAAAATGAAATCATGTCTTTTGGTATTCACATGTTTAAATCTTTCATGATATGATCTTTATGCAATTCCTTGTATTCATGAATTGTTTTCTCATCATCCAACTAATTCTTCTTGATATTCTTTATGTGATGATATGAATGCATGAAATATTCATAAATTTATAATGATGCATGCAATACTTATGATAATGATGTACATGATATATTGCATATGATGTGTATCATGAATGCTTTAAATGATGAATGCTTGATATCATGATCAACATGTTGATAAATGCTTAAAAAATTTAATGTTTGAGTATCATGTATAATATACTCATATTGATGATTGATTTATTTATATCATGCATGAAAAGTGAAATGTATGATTTTGAAAATGTGCATGTTTTAATTGAAAAATATAATGATAAGATTGATACTTACCTTTGTCATGATTTAGAAATTGACGCAAAGGGTCTTCCCTTCTTTTTGACATTGACAAAGGGGGAGAAATATCACTGGCTCATCTTACAAAATTTAGAAACATGAACTTTACAAAGGAAGCAAATATTTGCTAGCTTACATATTGCAAGGAAAAGAACTTGACATCTTGAACATCATAAAAATTTGCTATCTTGCATGATGTAAAATTTGCTAGAATTGCTAGCTCGTGATCTAAAGAGAAGCAAAAAGTTGCTATCTCAAAAGAAGCAAATTGCATAATTCAAGAAGAAAGCAAAAATTCCACTTCTCAAAAGAGAAGAAATTGCTATCTTGAACATCACCGAGAATTGCTAGCTTGAAATCTCAAGAAAATGCAAAAATGTGCTATCGTACCTATCTCAAGAAAAGAAAATATGCCAACTTGCATATCTTTGAATGTGCTATCTTGTATGCTGTAAAACTTGCATATCTACAACTTGATAGCTTAAATATTCTAAGCATGATGTAACACTAGCTAAATTTTCTAGCTACAAAACTACATGATGATAAAACCTGATATTATGTTTTTCATGCAATGAGTTGAACTTATACTACAAACACAAGAATAGTTGGACTTCTCATTTTTGTTGATGACAAAGGGGGTGAAGTATGTTGATGACATGACATGTGATGCATAAGTTTATGCATATGTTCATGATGACGTGTTGCAAGTATTCATGATGAATATTACAATGACTTAAATTTAGTTTGAATTCAAGGATCTATCAATATGACATATTAATAGGAGGAGTTTGTTTATACTTCGGGAGTTAAGTTTAACTCCGTCATCAAGTGGTTGTCATCATAAAAAAGGGGGAGATTGTTGAATCTCGTATTTTGATGATGAAACCACTTGATATGTGTTTATGTTTTAATCTGCGTTTTGAGTGACACAGGATGCTTCAATCAGGATGAGACAATTAAAGCAGGAAAAATCATGTTGTGCCGGAGGAACATGTCAAAAGATTGGACGTCGGGCCGGTGGATCGGTCGACGTATCGACAGAAGGCTTCGGGCCATGGACTCGGACATCAGGCCAAGAAGTGCAGGTATTGTGCCAAGGATATCGGAGTTGCGGAGTCAACTGGCCGATTGGGCAATAGGCCACAGGAGAGGACAATGCGCCGAAGAATCGGACGAAGCGTTGAGGGACCAATGACATGCCGGAAAACTTGGTTAATTGCTTAGGATTAATTGTCTCGATCGAAGTTTTGTTTTACATGTGCTGGATTAACTACGATGGAAGTAAGACATGCAGTAGGGTTGTTCCGAAGTCAAGACTATGATCACGTTGGGAGTTCGAGAGTTCGACGGAAGTCCGAACGGTCGTCGAAGGTTCTACGAGAACAAATCCGAGAAGTCTAGGAGCTTGCCAAGGAAGCTCGTCGGAACTCACCAAGTGGATCATCGCAAGTCCAGTAGTTTGCCGGAAGTCCACAGGAGCATCACCGAGGGTTCATCAGATGATCGACGGAAGTTCGCCAAAAGCTCGCCGGAAGAAGCGATTGACGCACCAGAGCAAGTTGCAGTAAATGTCTTAAGAAATGTCATAGTGAGCATATAGATTAAGTTAGAAATAGGAGGTGATCCCATTAACTTAATATGGGGGCAATTGGGCCCTTGATAGACCCAAATTGGGCCGAATGGATCAACCCATTCGGACTAGAATTCCTGCCAGGCGATGGCACCGCTAGGGTCAGCGGTGGCATTGCCCAGGAGATGGTCTCCTATGAAAGCTAGGCGGTGGCACCGCTTGGGCTCTGCGAGACTGGGCGGTGCAACCGCCCTAGGCAGGCGGTGGCACCGCTTGGGCTCAGCCTCCGAGCGAGACTAGGCGGTGCAATCGCCCCTGACAAGCGGTGGAACCACCTAAGCTCAGTCTCCGAGCTCTGCCAGGCAGTGCAACCGCCCCTGTCAGGCGATGGCACCACCCAGAGGCTCAGTCTCCGAGCTGCCAGGCGGTTGTACCACCCCAGTCAGGAGGTGGTACCGCCAGGACCCCGAAAATTCGAGAGATGACATTTTTGAGCTCCAAATTCAAACCAGTTTGGAGCCTATAAATATCTCTCTCATCCCTGGTTAATACACAAGCACAGAGAGCAAAAAAGGAAAGAAACTTTGTAGAAATCAATTGAGAAATCCCTCCTCTAGCTTAAATGTTAGAATTCTATTTTAGAGAGGAGAGTGAGTGCTTGTAATGGTTGTCTCCTAAACCTGATAAAAAGAGAAGAGGGGTGTAAGAAGAAGGTTGATCTTCGCCTAGTAAAGGAAGATCGTTAGTGGATGCCGGTGGCCTCGACGGAAGAGGAATCAGAGGAGTGGATGTAGGTCACGATTGACCGAACCACTATAAACTCCCATCTTCTTTGGTTTGCATTTTGTTTCCTGCTATTATCTTACTGTAAACCCATTCAATAGCTTACTGTCTTTAATACATTTACGTATACTGTCAAGCTAAGTTTCTGAAATCGATTTTACGTCGGAAACGATTTTTATCGTACGAGAGATTTGACGAAGTTAACATTTTTATCCGCTGCACTTATTCACCCCAAACCCCCCTTAGTGCTCTTGATCCTAACATGCTAAATTACACATTTTGAGAATAAATTGCTATCTTGAAACATCACCAAGAGTTGCTAGCTTGAAATCTCAAGAAGCAAAACATGCTAATGTGCACATCTAGCAAACTTGCATATTTCAAGAAGCAAGAGTTGTTTTTTTGAACATTTCTAAATTGCTAGCTTACATGTTCTAAAATGTTGTAACATTGCTAGCTTGCAAGATGTAGAGCTTGTTATCTTGAACATCTTAAGAAACAAAAATTACAAAAGTGCTATCTTGCCTATCTCAAGAAGTAAAACATGCTAACTTGCGTATCTAGCAAAGTTGACAAAATTTACATATTTCAAGAAGCAAGAGTTTCCTTCTTGAACATCTCTAATTTGCTAGCTTGCATGATGTAGAAGTTACTATCTCAAAAGAAGCAAAAGTGCTATCTTGTATGTTATAAAACTTGCATATCTAAAACTTGATAGCTTGAATGTTCTAAGCATGAAGTAAAACTTGCTAAATTTTCTAGCTTCAAAACTATATGATGATAAAACTTGATATTATGTTTTTCATGCAATAAGTTAAACTTATATTCCAAACACAAGAATAGTTGGATTTCTCCTTTTTGTTGATGACAAAGGGGGAGAAGTATGATGTTATGCATAAGTTCATGATGACATGTTGCAAGTATTCATGATGAATATTGCAATGATTTGAATTCAATTTGAATTCAAGGTTCTATCAATATGGCATATTGATAGGGGGAGTTTATTTAAATTCCGGGAGGTAAGTTTAACTCCGTTATCATCAAAAAGGGGGAGATTGTTGAATCTCGTATTTTGATGATGAAACCAATTGATAATTGTGTTTATGTTTTAATCTGCATTTTGAGTGATGCAGGATGCTTCAATCAGGATGAGACAATTAAAACAGGAAAAAACATGTTGGGCCGGAGGAATATGTCAAAAGATTGGATGTCAGGTCGGTGGATCAATCGACTTATCGACAGAAGGCTTTGGGCCATGGATTCGGGCATCTGGCCAAGAAGAGCGGGTATTGCGCTAAGGATATCGGAGTTGTGGAGTCAACTAGCCGATTGGGCAATAAGCCGCAGGAGAGGACGATGGGCTGAAGAATCGAACTGTTAGGACCATTTTTCTGAGCTTTTGAATAATGTTTATTGAGTCTGTTTAGTCTAGTTGTTTATTGAGTCGATTTGGTTCAGTTAGATTCAAGTAGAGGTTTATTTAATATTTATTTATTATTAGAGTTCAAGTCCTGATGGACTCTAGGTGGAACTCTATAAATAGGGATGTAACTACTTCTTTTCAGTAATATATGAAAAATACTATTCTGTCTTTTGACAAACCCTAGGAGGCCGATCCCCTCGAAGCGATCAAGGAGGGCAGATCCCCTCAAAGCGATCAAGGAGGGTCGATCCCCTCGAAGCAATCAAGGAGGCTGATCCCCTCAAAGTGATCATCCCCTTTCTCTTCTTTTTTTTACGATAAGACTTTAAGGTCTTACCATTTGGTATCAGAGCGACGATAAGACTTTAGGGTCTTATCATTTGGTATCAGAGCCTACGATAAGACTTTAGGGTCTTATCATTTGGTATCAGAGCAACGATCCTTGGCGTAGCCCGCCGGAGCCTTGCTTCCCTTCTTCCCCACCACCACTATAAGGAAACTCTTTCTTCACTGTTGTCGCTGTTTCCCCAGCCAGCGACCTTCGACCACCACTCGACCTCCTCACTGCCCCATCTGGTTCAAAAAAAAAAAAAGAAAAAAAAAAAGAAAAGAAGAAACACGAGAGGAAGAAGAAGTCGCAACCACCCCTGCGTCCCCTGCTTCTAACTAGCCCACCCGCCGCTACTGCTCTCTGGCCATCGCCTACCATCGCCCCACTTCTCGGCCGACGACCACCGCCACCATTGTTCCCCGACCAGGAGATGACGCTGCCAGCGTCCATCCTAGCCCTACTACCACCGCCCACCTCCCCTTGTGTCGCAGCGCAACCGCTCGACCACTCCTCCTCGGTGATCGTTGGTGATGCTGCTCCCAGCCGCGCCACCACTGCTGCCTCTCCACCAAACCCTAGGAGGCCGATCCCCTCGAAGCGATCAAGGAGGGTCAATCCCCTCGAAGCGATCAAGGAGGGTTAATCCCCTCGAAGCGATCAAGGAGGCCGATCCCCTTGAAGTGATCATCCCCTTTCTATTCTTCTTTTTTACGATAAGACTTTAGGGTCTTATCAATTGGTATCAGAGCCTACGATAAGACTTTAGGGTCTTATCACAGATGAAGCGTCGAGGGACCAATGACATGCCGGACAACTCGATTAATGCTTAGTATTAATTGTCTAGATCGAAGTTTGTTTTACATGTGCAGGATTAACTACGATGGAAGTAAGACATGCAGTAGGTGTTGCACCGGAGTTAAAACTATAATCACATTGGGGGTTCGAGAGTTCGACGGAAGTCCGGATGGTTGTCGGAGGTTCTGCGGGAACAAATCCGAGAAGTCCATGAGCTTGCCAAAGAAGCTCATCGGAACTCGCCAAGTGGATTGTCACAAGTCCAGGAGTTTGCCGGAAGTCCGTCGGAGCATCGCCGAGGGTTCATCGGATGTTCGCCGGAAGTTTGCCAGAAGCTCGCCGGAAGAAGCGATTGATGCACCAGCGCAAGTTGCAGTAAATGTCTTAAGAAATATCGTAGTTAGCATGTAGATTAAGTTAGGAATGGGAGGTGATCCCATTAACTTAATCTTGAGGCAATTGGGCCCATGACAGACCCAAATTGGGCTGAATGGATCAGCCCATTCGGACCCAGAATTCCTGCCAGGCGGTGGCACCGCTAGGGCCGATAGTGGCACCGCCCAGGAGCTTAGTCTCCGAGCGAGACTGGGCGGTGGTACCACCCCTGTCAGGCAGTGGTACCGCCTGGGCTCAGTCTCCGAGTGAGACTAGGTGGTGGAACCGCCCCAGTTAGGCGGTGGCACCGCCAGAGCTCGGTCTTCGAGCTCTGTCAGGCGATCGTACTGCCTAGTCTAGCAGTAGTACCGCCAGGACCCCGAAAATCCTGGAGATGACATTTTTGAGCTCCAAATTTAAACCAGTTTAGGGCCTATATAAACCCCACCCTTTCTTGCATGAAAGGGCATCGAAAATCCAATCTTACTCTGTGATTTTTAGAGCTCAAAAGTGTTGTAAAGGCCAAAAGTTCTCCTCCCTCCTTTCTTCCAAGTTTTGATCGTTCAAGAGAGGAGTGAAAATTCTGTAAGAGTCGTCTCCTAAGCCCGTTAAAAGGAGTGAAACTGTAAAAGGGTGATTGGCCTTCGCCTATTGAAGGAAAGCCTCTAGTAGATGCCAGTGACCTCGTTGGAGGAGGAAGCTGAAAGTGGATGTAGGTCACGTTTGACCGAACCACTCTAAAATCTGGTTTGCATTTCCTCAGTGATATTTATCTTAACTGCAAACTGCCTTCCTTACTTTACTTCAAATATGTTTCTGTAAGCTTTTAAAGTTATTATCTACACAAAATGACTTTTACGTCGGAATCAGATTTCAACGTATGAACGTAGTTTTAATTATCGAAAGTTTTCCACTGCACTAATTCCCCCACCCCCCCCCTCTTAGTGCTCTTGATCCTAACAACAATATCCGCTCTTCTTGGCTTGATGTCCGAAACCGTCGCCCGAAGCCTTCTCTCGATATGTCGACCGTTCCTTCGGCATGACGTCTAATCTTCTGACATGTTTCTCCAATCCAACATGATTTTTCCTGCTTTAAATGTCTCTCCCTAATCGAAGCATCCTACGTCACTCAAAATGTAGATCAAATCATAAACACTTATCAATTGATTTCATCATCACAATATGAGATTCAACAGTCTCCCTCTTTTTTATTATGATAACCAATTGATGACGGAGTTAACATTAATTCCCCCTATCAATATGCCATATTGATAGAACCTTGAATTCAAGCTAAATTCAAGTCATTATAAATTTCATCATGAATATTTGTAACACATCATCATACATAACATGATCATACTTCTCCCCCTTTGTCATCAACAAAAAGGAGAAGTGTAACTTTTAAGTGTTTAGGCATACAAGTTCAAATCATTGCATAATAAACATAATCTTCATTTTTATCATCATGCAAGCTAGCAAAAATTTAAGTTTTACAAGTTTGTAAATTTTGCTAGATGTGCAAGTTTAGCATGTTTTGCTTCTTGAGATAGACAAGATAGCACTTTTACTTCTCTTTAGATTGCAAGCTAGCAATTCTTGGTGATGTTTAAGATAGCAAGTTCTACATCATGTAAGCTAGTAATTTTTTATATTATTTTTTTTTAAATGTAAGCTAGCAATATTTAAGATGTTCAAGAAAGCAACTTTTGCTTCTTGAAATATGCAAGTTAGCGATATTTGCTTCTCTTTGAGATAAGCAAGTTAGCATGTCTTTACATTTTCTTGACTTGTGCAAGCTAGCTAGTAAACTAGCTATCTCCCCCTTTGTCATTGTAAAAAAAAAGGGATGAATACAATTTTGTATCTCATTTTTTTTCTTTTACAACACTTTTCAAAGCATGAGAAGGATAAATAACAAAGATGTAAAATCAAGTCATGAATGTCAAAATAATTTTTCATCATGAATATTTCATCATTGCATGCATCATTATCATAAGTTGAAGTATTGCATGCATAATACCAAATCATCATGTATACTTTTAAAATATAAAATCATTATTACATGCATGATTCCAAATCATCATTCATAATTACATCATTATTTCAATCATCAAAAATGAAAGATCAAGTCTAAAATTCAAGAAATCAAGATCATAATCCGAAAAATGTATAAGAAGAATTTATGCATTTGGGAGCTCTAACATATCTAAATTTATCATTCAAGCTAGCAAATTTGGTTCTCTTGAGATGTTAGTTATTTTCTTTCCCCCTTTTATCATTGTAAACAAGAAAGAATAAGAGAAGAACATAATGGTGTAAAATATTTCAATCATTTCAAGGCATACAAGCCATAAATACAAAGAGATCATGTCATAAAAGATAAGACCACTTAAATACCAAAAGACATGATTCATATAGTAATTCTCTTCTTTAAATAAAATACCAAAGAAGAATCATATGAGAACGATTAATAAAAAATCTTGATTCATAATAAATCTTAATTTATAAATATCAAGGAATCAAGATCATGATTTGGATAAAAATTTATTCAAATTTAAATCATCAAAATCATTTTCAAAGTCCAAGAGATTCATAAAAATGATACAAATAAATTCATCAAAATCAATAAGATAGAGAAAAAGAATTTTCAAGAAAAATATTTTCCTCTTTTTAGTTGTTTCAATTCATATGATTTATTTCATTTATGTCAAATAAAAATATGTATCATGTTTAAAACCGAAAATGCAAGATTTATTACGACAAAGATCAATAAAGCATAAATCACCCAAAAATCATCATTACTTCAAATCATCATGCATAATTTCAAAAGACAAATTTATTAAGCACGATCATTATGCATCATTACATTATTTCATCAAGCATGATTTCATAAAGTGTTTTCAGTCAAAAGTAATACGGAAATCATTAAGAGACACATTATCATTAAAACATCTAGCATGATTTAAATCTAACATTTTATTCCTTTATCATAACACATGCAATTTTCATGGTTATTTTCAAAATTACTAGATAAGCATGATTCCTAATTTTTTATATTTTTATTTATTAAACATGTAATTTTTTTAAAAAATAATTTTTCTAAATTAAACATAACTCATGAAAAGCATCATATAATTTTGAAATAAACTAAGGGCATTTTGCTTACTTCATCGTTGAAAGCCGTTAAGATGTAGTTTGCCACCTCGCCTTTATTGATTTTCTCCTCGTCTTCGGAGGAGCTCAATTCGTCTTTTGGCAACTTCTTCTTGCATTCATAACAAGTAGTTCCTCTCTTTTAAAGTTTAGTTTTGTTCTTTAATCATTGTTTCATGAACTTTTTAAATTTCATGAGGAGTTCAAGTTCACCATCACTTGAGCTTATACTCGAGTGGTCTTCTTTTGTTCAAAGTGCTAAATCATTCATATTCTTTTGAAGGTTGTTCTCAAGTTCATTTTATGCATTGTGCGTCATTTCACATGTGATCAATGAACCAAAAAGTTCTTCAAGTGAAAAATTATTAAGATCTTTTGCCTCTTGTATCGTGGTTACTTTCAGATCCCAACTCTTATTAAGAGAACATAAAATTTTGTTTAAAAGTTCAAAATCTAAAAAACTTCTACCTAGTGCTTTTAAACCATTGATGACATCTATAAAATGAGAATACATGTTTCCAGTGGTTTCGTTTGGTTTCATATGAAACAATTCAAAATCATGTATTAAAAGATTGACTTTAGAATCTTTTACTCTACTCGTGCCTTCATATGTGATTTCGAGAGTGTGCCATATATCGAAAGCCGTTTCGCATAGAGAAATTTGATTGAATTCTTTTTTGTCTAAAGCGTAAAATAGAGCATTCATAGCTCTAACATTTAAAGAAAAAGTATTATTCTCTAAATCATTCCATTTGTAAATTGGAAGAGAAGACATTCAAAAACTGCTTTCGACAATATTCCATAAATTCAAATCCAAAGAAAGTAAGAAAACTCTCATTCGAGTTTTTCAATATGTGTAGTCCATCCTATTGAACATGAGTGGACAAATGAGAGAGTGACCCTCTTGAAAGTCGAAAAGAACCATTTCTATTTGAGTGTTAAACCAAATAAGAAAAACGAGACTCTGATACCAACTGTTAGTAATGAGTCGGTAGTAGGGGGGGGAGGGGGGGGTGAATTAGTGCAGCGGTAAAAATGTCGGTTCTAAAAATATTTCATATAATAAAAACCGAACTCAAAAGATAACTTGAAATTCAATGCTTGTTCGTAAGCGTAGGCATAGTAAAAGCACAGTAAGAAAGAAAGGTAGTTTGCTATAAAAGTAAATTGCAAGAAGGAAATGCAAACTAGATTTTTATAGTGGTTCGATCGTCGTGACCTATATCCACTCTGCCGATTCCTCTTCCATCGAGGCCTCCGGCATCCACTATCAGTCTTCCTTCAATAGGCGAAGACTAACCATATTTTACAACTCGATTCTCTTTTTACCGGGTTTAGGAGATAACCCTTACACCCCTACTTACTCCTCTCTCAAACTATTCCAACACTTAGAAGAAGGAGAGGAGTTCACATAAGATTACAGTAGCATTTTGTTTCTTTTTCACTCTCAATACTTGTGTATGTTAACCAGGGATGAGAGGGATATTTATAGGCTTCAAGTTGATTCAAACTTGGAGCCTAAAAATATCTCATCTCAGGTTTCTTGGGTACAGGCGGTACCCTCGCTTGTGCTAGGGGCGGTACCATCGCTAGTGTCAGTTTGACACTGGGCGGTACCACCATTTGATAGGGGCGGTGCCACCGCCTAGCACCTTGTTACTAGGCGGTACCATCGCCTGCAGCCTCTCGGAGACTATGTCTAAGCGGTACCACCGCCCAAACCGACAATAACACTGCCTGACATATTCTCGGAGATTGTGCCATGACAGTGCCACCTCTAGGGTCACTATTTGGGCCTTTTTATTAAACCCAACACAGTTCATACATGGCTCCAACTGGCCATAATTGGGTTGGCTCAATTCCAATCCTAATTATGTGCTAACTACAAATTCTAAGATATTTACTAAGCTAAATAAGTCAGTAAATCTTGTTTCTTCTGACGACCTTCCGGTGATCTTCCGGTGAACTTTCGACGATCTCTCGACAATGTTCCAGCGGACTCCCGGCAAGCTCCTGGACTTCACGACAATCTTCTTGGTGAGTTCCGATGAGCTTCTTTGGCAAGCTCCTGGACTTCTCAGTCAATTCCAACAGAACATCCGACGAACATCTGAACTTCCGACGAACTCTCGAACTCCCATCGAAATCGCGTTCTTGACTTTAGGACTTCATTTTGCTTTATGTCTTCCTATCATAGTTAATCCTATATATGTAAAATATACTTTGATCTAGATAATTATTACTAAGCATGAATTATGTTGTCTAGCATATCATTGGTCCATCGACTCTTTGTCTGATTCTTCGGTGCATCGTCCTTTCTTGCGGCCTATTACCCAATCGGCCAGTTGACCTCCGCAACTCTGATATCCTTGGCACAATATCCACTCTTCTTGGCCCGATGCTCAAAACTGTGGTCCGAAGCCTTCTGTTGATATGTCGATCAATCCTTCAACGTGACGTCTAATCTTCTAATATGTTTCTTCGGCCTAACATGATTTTTCTTGCTTTAAATGTCTCTCTGATCGAAGCATCCTGCGTTACTCAAAACATTGATCAAATCATAAACACTTATCAATTGGTTTCATCATCAAAATATGAGATGTAACAAGTGGATGTCGGTGGCCTCGATGGAAGAGGAATCAGAAGTGGATGTAGGTCACGATGACCAAACCACTATAAACTCGGTTTGCATTTCTTTTAAGCAATTTACTTTAACTATAAACTCCCTTATTATTGCTTACGCTACATTCCCCTATGCTTTCAATTTAAGCATCTTTATGAAATGGGTTTAATCGTATGAAGATTTTTCAAAACCGATATTTTTATCCGCTGCACTAATTCACATCCCCCCTCTTAGTGCCAACTCATTCCTAACACTTTGCAAGAGGTTAGGACTTATCTATTGTTTGTTTTCTTAACTAATCAATATACTCTTTTACAAGTCATTCGAGACCTAAGCAATGTTGCAACTAGGCTGACCCTTTATGGATAAATATCATAAGAGTGCCTCACGACTTAGACAATGCTAGCTAAGTTCATAAATTTTGGTATCAAAGTAGGCAAGAAATTCAAGCAAACAATGATAGTTTGTAATCTTGCCCTAGCAAAGCACCATGGTAAATTGAGTAAGACAAGGCGAGCGATATTATTGCCTCAAGCAGCCGTAGATGGGCTATAAGTGCAAACTCGCTCTTAAGCTATTGGAACCACTCAAGAGGAGCATGACGATGAAAATGACGAATGAGAAGTTGGTTATTTCTCCACGAGCAAAGGAAGCACAATCTAAAAAGACAATCGAAAAGAGAAGCCATAAGGTGAGGCTTACAACTATAGAAGCTCATCTTTATATTCTCAAAACGAGTCTAAAGGAACTCTACCAAGGCCAATCAAGGCTTCTTAGGGTAGAGAACTCGCAAGAGAAAGCAATTTCTCGAATTGATAAGGTCGAATTTTGAGCCGATCAATTAACGGAAGATAACAAAAACTCCGTGCAACACTTACATGAAGTCATAGTGGAACTTACATCCAAGATTACTTTACTCACAATGGCTCTTAATATGGGAGGGACAACACCCACATTTCTTAGCCACAAAACTTAATAGCACCTAAGCCGCATTGTTATAGGAGTGCCAAGGATGCAAAAAGTTTAAGAATTTTTTATTTAATATGGAATGGTACTTCCAAGCTATGAGGCCTAATTCTAAAAAAATAAAGTTTTAATAGCAATTATATATTTGAATGGGGATGCAAAATTTTGATGACAAATACATTGAGAGGAGATCCAATAAGGTCGGTGTCGAGTGGATACATAAGAGGACTTGAAACGGAAGTTGATAATTCAATTTCTACCTTAGAACACTAAATTTGTCACAAGAAGGAAGTTGAGACAACTCTACTAAAACACTTATATTCGAAATTATATAAAAATAAATTTCAGCACTAATGCTGGACATACAAGATATATCCAAGAAGAACAAGTTGTTCAGCTTCTTTGATGGCCTGAAGCCATAGGCACAATATGAACTACATCGAAGAAATATCATTAAATTGGTTAGGACAATTACAGTCGCAAAAAAGCTCACTAACTTTATTTCCTTGAAGGATTAAAAAAATCGCACATCTAGGTATTCCTAAGGGAATGAGTTTACAATCAAGCAAAAGAAAAAGAGGTCTCATAAACGATCGAGTTCAAAAGGCAAAGCCCCAAAACCTGACAGATGCTTATTATGTGGAGGACTACATATTAGTAAGAGAATGCCCACAAAAGTAGACATTTAATATATTGAGCATCAATCCATCCCCCCAGATCAGACAAAGGCAAGGTCACTGCCCTTAGTTTGAGTAGTTTGAAATCTAGGGTCAAGTGGGGGAGAATGTGAAGACAAAATAATAGAAAGCAAGGAGTAACAAGCTGATATATGTGGAGAATGTGAAGACAAAGTAATAGATGCTAGCTATATTCTTTCACCCTTTTGTCATTGAAAGCAAGAAAGAAGAATGGAAGAAATGCATAACAAAACTCAAGTCATAAATTCTCAAGATGTCAAGTGGCATATCATGGTTTTTTAAAGATAAGTCTCCTTTTTAGTGAATAGCAAAAAGAATCGTAGGAGAACAAAAACAAGATCTTGATTCATAGAAAAATCTTATGTATCAAATATCGAGAAATCAAGATCATGATTTGGATAAAAAAGTAAATCTTAACCCATAAGTTTTCTTGTATGAAATGTCAAGTTATCATCATTATTACGTTGGGCATGATACTAAATCAATAAATTTTCAAATCAACATTACTTGGGTATCCATGATACCAAAATATGGTTTCAAGTCTTCATGTATAATTTCAAACCATTACAAGCCATTATCAAGGTCATACTCCGTTTGCATAAGTCTTCTTCTTTAGTAAATGGTAAGAAGAAATCATCAAAGATAGAAAATATCTCGATTCTCATAAAAGATAGCTTAAGTAGAGAAATCAAAAGAAAGTTCATGATTTGGTTGATAAATTTTCATCCAAATTCAAATCACCAAAATCATATTTTGAGAGATTCATAAAATAGCATAAATAACTTCATCAATCTCTTTGTGAAAAATTGATAAGATAGAGAAAAAGAAATTTTCAATGATGCATTCCCATTTTAGTTGTTTCAATTCATGTGATTGATTTCATATAAGCATGCCCAAATTTATGCAAAAAAGAAAACATACATTAACGTTTAAAACAAAAAAAGAACTTTCATTACGTCAAAGATCAATAATCCATAAATCATAAGAATCATCATGCATAATTTTAAAATATAAACTCATTAAACATAATATCAAACCTCTTAATATTTTTAATCAAAGTCAGAAATCTATACAAAAATCATCAAAATATACAGTATTGCTTCTTAAGAACATTCATAAGATTAATCTTATTTGGTGTACAAGCATTAGATTTATATCTTACATTTTGTTGTATTTTCATAAAACATGCAATTGTCATTATCATTTTCAAAATTACTAGCATGATCCCAATTTATATATATATATATATATTATTAATAATTTATATATAATTTTTCTAAACTAATTTAAAAACAACTTATGAAATGCATTATGTAATTACGAAATAAAGCAAAGGGGATTTGGTTACCTCGTCGTCAAAAGTAGTTAAGGCGTAGTTTACCACCTCACCTTTCTTGGTTTGCACCACATCTTCGGATGTACTCGATTCATCTCATGTCGCCTTGAGCACTCTCTTCTTCTTTGGCAACTTTTTTTTAAGTTCATTTTTATTCTTTGATTCTTGTTTTAGGAATTTTTTAAGTTTCATTGTGAGGAGTTCAAGGTCATCATGTTCTTTGGAAAGTTGTTCTTGTTAGGATCAGGGTCGGCACTAAGAGGGGGGGTGAATTAGTGCAGCGGTAAAATCACATCTTCAAAAACGTTGTTCGATAAAACCATTTCTGACGTTGAAAATCAATTTTGAAAACTTAATAACTTGGAAGCGTAGTGACTAACTAAGTAGTTTGCAGTATGTAACTGGCAAGAATAAAATGCAAACCAGAGAACATGGTAGTTTATAGTGGTTTGATCGTCATGACCTACATCCACTCCTTTGATTCCTCTTCTGTCGAGGCCACCGGTATCCACTAACGATCTTCCTTTTATAGGCGAAGATCAAACTCCTTCTTACACCCCTCTACTCCTTTTCACAGGTTTAGGAGTCAACCTTTATAAGCACTCACTCCTCTCTCAAACTTTTCTAACACTTAAATATTAGAGGAGGATTCTCACAAGAGATTTCTATAGCGATTCTTTACTTTTAAACATTTTATGCTTGTATGCTTTAACTAGGGATGAGAGGGGTATTTATAGGCTTCAAGTTGATTCAAACTTGGAGCCTAAAACTTTCCCATCCCGGGTTTCTCGAGCACGGGTGGTACCATCGCCCAGTGTTAGTCTGACGCTGACACTGCCCTGGGCGGTACCACCGCTTGGGGCATAGTGCTAGGCAGTACCATCGCCTGGCACCCTGCCAGGGGTGGTACAACCGCCCAGACTAGTGGTACCATCGCTTGACACAATCTTGAAGACTGTACCTCGATGGTGAGTCTTCTTAGGGGACTGTTTGGGCCTCTCATTGCACCCAACACAATCCTTACATGGGCCTAGTTGGCCCCTAATTAGGTTGGCCCAAATCCAAACCCAATTATGTACTAACTATGATTCCTAAGACATAATCTAAGCTAAACAAGTCCATAAGTCTATTATTCCAGTGAGCTTCCGGCGATCTTCTAACGAACTTCCGACGATCTTTTGGCAATGTTCCGATGAACTCCTGACAAGCTCCTGAACTTCACGACGATCTTCTTGGCAAGTTCTGATGAGCTTCTTTGGCAAGCTCCATGACTTCTCGACTGGTTCCGATAGAACTTCCGACGAACGTCCGGACTTCCGACGAACTCTCAAACTCCCAACATGATCTCGATCTTGACTCCAGAACTTCATTTTGCTACATGTCTTGCTATTGTAATTAATCCTGCACATGTAAAATATACTTCGATCTAGACAATTAATACTAAGCATTAATCAAGTTGTCCAGCATGTCATTGGTCCCTCGATGCTTCGTCCGATTCTTCGGAACATCGTCCTCTTTTGTGGTCTATTGTCCAATTGGACAGTTGACTCCGTAACTCAAATATCCTTAGCGCAATACCCACTCTTCTTAGCCTGATACCCGAATCCACGGCCCGAAGCCTTTTGTTGATACGTCGACCGTTCCTCCGGCCCAACGTCCAATCTTTTGGCATGTTTTCCTCCGGCACAACATGATTCTTCCTGCTTTAATTGTCTCATCCTGATCGAAGCATCTAGCATCACTCAAAATACAGATTAAAATATAAACACTTATCGATTGGTTTCATCATCAAAATCCGAGGTTCAACAATCTCCCCCTTTTTTATGATGATAACCAATCGATGACGGAGTTAATCCAAACTCCCGGAGTTTAAACAAACTCCCCCTATCAATATGTTATATTGATAGAAACTCTTAGATTCAAAAATTCAAGTAACATGTCATGATAAAATCATGCATGATATCAACATACTTCTCCCCCTTTGTCATCAACAAAAAGGAGAAGTTCCAACTCTCATGTGTTTAGGGTGTAAGTTTCAAATCGATGCACATAATTTCCAATTTGATCATTATGCAAGATAGCAATAATTAAAGATGTGCAAGTTTAGCAAGTTTGTTTTGCAATGTTCAAGCTAGCAAGTGTTTGAAAAAGAAAGCAAGTTTTACAACATACAAGCTAGCAATAATTTACAAATTTGCTTTTCTTTACGATATGCAAGATAGCATATTTTTACATTTTCTTGAGATTTCAAGCTAGCAATTCTCAGTGATGTTCAAGATAGCAATTTTTTCTCTTTTGAGAAGTGTAATTTTTTTCTTTCATATTGAATTGTGCAAGCTAGCTATCTCCCCTTTTGTTATTTTCAAAAAGAAGGGAAGACCCTTTACATCAATTTCTAAATCATGACAAAAGTAAGTATTAATCTTATTTATGCATCATTATATTTTCAAATTAAAACATGCACAATTTCAAAACCATACATTTCATTCTTCATGCATGATACAAATAAATCAATTATCACTATGGGCATATCATACATGATATTCAAGCATTCATTATACATCATTTTGGTAACATGATCATAGCTTTTCAAATGATGGTATCTAAATATCAAAGTTCATTACATCCTACCATGCATGATTGAAACTTCTTATTTGTATATATCAAAATAAATTCATGAATATTTCATACATTCATATCATCAAATATCAAGAAGAACTATTGGGTGATGAGATAAATATTTTATGAATACAAGGAATTACATAAAAATCATATCCAGAAAGATTAGAACATGTGAATACCAAAAGGCATGATTTCTTTTTGAAAAACCTCCTCATAAATAATAATAAAAAAATCTTAGGAGATCGATTAATAAAAAATCTTGATTTATGATAAATCTTAATTTGTAAATATCATGGAATCAAGATCATGATTTGGATAAAAATTTATTCAAATTTAAATTATCAAAATCATTTTCAAAATCCAAGAGATACAAATGGATTCATCAAAATCAATAAGATAGAGAAAAATGATTTTCAAGAAAAATATTTTCCTCTTTTTAGTTATTTTAATTCATATGATTTTATTTTATTTATGCCAAATAAAAACATGTATCATCGTTTAGGATCGAAAAATGAATTTCATCATAAAAACCATCAAGACCAATAAATCACAAAAATCATCATGTATAACTTTAAAATCTCATGCATAAAATTGTTAATCATGGTATCAAAATATTTAATATTTTCATTACATCATTATGTATTACTTCATATCAAACATGATTTTATTTAATCAAAATCGAGAAATAACAATGGAAATCAAGATGATACACATTATTACTTCTTAACCACATATAGCATGATTTCATAAGGCATTTTTAATCAAAATCAAATATTTTTATTAAACATGAAATTTTTATTATCTTTAAAATTACTAGAATGATAAGCATGATTCCTAATTTTTGTATTTTCATTATAAAACATGTAATTTTCATGAAAATTAATTCTAAACTAAATAAAAATAGAAAATACATCATGAAAAGCATCATATAATTTCAAAATAAACTAAAGGCTTTTTTATTACCTCAACGTCGAAAGCCATTAAGGCGTAGTTTGTCACATTGCCTTTCTTGATTTTCTTCTAGTCTTTAGAGAAGCTCGATTCATCCCAATTTTTGTTCATCTTCTTACGTTCAAAGTAAATAGTTGCGTTCTTTTTGTTCTTAAATTTTTGTTTTATTAAAATTTTAAATTTCTTAGTGAGTTCAAGTTCACCATCACTTGAGCTTATGCTCGAGTGGTCTTCAAATGTTTTAAGTTCGAAATCCTTCCTGTCCTTTGGAAGGTTGTTCTTGAGTTTTTTACGTGCATTTCACATTATTTCATAAGTCATTAAGAACCCTATTAGTTCTTCGATTGGAAATTAGTTCAAGTTTTTTTATTCATGAATAGTCTTTATTTTTGAATCCCAACTCTTAATAAGAGAATGCAAAATCTAGTTTACAAGTTCAAAATCCGAAAAACATTTGCCAAGAGCTTTTAAACCATTGACGACATCCATAAAATGGGTGTACATGTCAACAATGGTTTTGCTCAGCTTCATTCGAAAAAGCCTGAATTCATGTATTAAAAAATTAATTTTTAAATCTTTAACTTTGCTAGTCCCTACATACATGATTTCAAGAGTGTGCCAAATATCGAAAGCCATTTCGCAAGTAGAAACCCAATTAAACTTATTTTTGTCTAAGGCATAAAATAGAGCATTCATAACTTTAGCATTTAAAGAAAACGTCTTCTTCTCCAAATCATTCCAATGGTTCATTAGAAGAGAAGACATTTGAAAACCAAATTCAATTATGTGCCATAAATCAAGATTCAATGAAAGCAAGAAAACTCTCATTCGAGTTTTCCAATAAGTGTAGTCTATCCCATTAAAAAAGGGAGGATGAATGAGAGAGTGATCATCTTGAAACCCGAAAAGAGCCATTTCTCTTGGGTGTTAAACCAACTGAGAAATCACGAGACTCTGATACCAATTGTTAGGATCAGGGTCGACACTAAGAGGGGGGTAGTGAATTAGTGCAGCGATAAAAATCATGTCTTCAAAAGCTTCATTGCGATAAAACCGTTTCCGATGTTGAAAATCGATTTCGGAAACTTAATAACTTGGAAGCGTATGGAAGTGTAGTGACTAAGTAGTTTGCAGTATGTAAATGAGAATAAAATGCAAACCAGAGAACATGACAGTTTATAGTGGTTCGATCGTCGTGACCTACATCCACTCCTACTATTCCTCTTTCGTCGAGGCCACCAGCATCCACTAACGATCTTCCTTTGATAGGTGAAGATCAAACTCTTTCTTACACCCCTATACTCCTTTTTACAGGTTTAGGAGTCAACCTTTACAAGCACTCACTCCTCTCTCAAACTTTTCTAACACTTAGACTTTAGAGGAGGATTCTCACAAGAGATTTCTTTAATGATTCTTTATTTTTAAACTCTCTGTGCTTGTATGTTTTAACCAGAGATGAGAGGGGTATTTATAGGCTTCAAGTTGATTCAAACTTGGAGCCTAAAACTTTCCTATCCCGGGTTCCTCGGGCATAGGCGGTACCACCGCCTAGGGCGCAGTGCTAGGTGGTACCACCACCCAAACTGGCGATACCACTGCCTGGCACCCTGCCAGGGGTGATACAATCGCCCAGACTGGCAGTACCACCGCTAGACATAATCTCGAAGACTGTGCCATGACGGTGAGTCTTCTTGGGGCATTGTTTGGGCCTCTCATTAGGCTCAACACAATCCTTACATGGGCCTAGCTGGCCCCTAATTGGGTTGACCCAAATCAAAACCCAATTACGTGCTAACTATGATTCCTAAGACATAATCTAAGCTAAACAAGTCTGTAAGTATATTCTTCCAGCGAGATTCCGGCAATCTTCCAGCGAACTTTTGACAATCTCTCGGCAATGTTCTGGCAGACTCCCAGCAAGCTTCGTGACTTCTTGGCTGGTTCTGATAGAACTTCCGATGAACGTTCGGACTTCCGACGAACTCTCGAACTCCCAACGTGATCTCGATCTTGACTCTAGGACTTCATTTTGCTACATGCCTTGCTATCATAGTTAATCCTACATATGTAAAACATACTTTGATCTAGACAATTAATACTAAGCATTAATCAAGTTGTCCGACATGTCATTGGTCCCTCGATGCTTCGTCCGATTCTTTGGCACATCATCCTCTTTTGTGGCCTATTGTCCAATCGACTAGTTGACTCCACAACTCTGATATCCTTGGCACAATATCCACTCTTCTTGGCTCGATGCCCGAATCTATGGCCCGAAGTCTTCTGTCGACCATTCCTCTAGCCCAACATCCAATCTTCTGACATATTTTTCTCCGGCACAACATGATTCTTCCTGCTTTAATTGTCTTATCCTGATCGAAGCATCCTACATCACTCAAAATGTAGATTAAAATATAAACACTTATTGATTGGTTTCATCATCAAAATCTGAGATTCAACAGTTCTCATGTTTGTTTTGTGTCATACAACTCATTTCATAGGTTATTAAAGACTCGATAAGTTCTTTAAATTGAAAATAGTTCAAATCATTGGCCTCTTGAATGACCGTTACTTTAGGGTCCCAACTCTTTGGAAGGAATCTCAATATTTTGTTAACTAGTTCAAAGTTAGAATAACTTTTACCAAGAGCTTTTAGACTATTTCCGACATCCATAAAACGAGTGTACATGTCTCCAGTAGTCTCACTTGGTTCCATCCGAAATAATTCAAAATCATGCATCAAAATAATTATTTTAGAGCCTTTAACTCTGCTAGTGCTTTTGTGTGTGATTTTGAGTATATGCCAAATGTCAAAAGCCATTTCACAAGTAGAAACCTGATTGAATTTATTTTTGTCTAAGACACAAAATAGAGCATTCATTGCTCTAGCATTTAAAGAAAAAATCTTCTTCTCCAAATCATTCCAATCGTTCATCGGAAGAGAAGACCTTTGAAAATTGCTTTTGAAAATATTCTATAAATTCAAATCCATTGAAAGCAAGAAAACTTTCTTTGAGTTTTCCAATAAGTATAGTCCGTCTCATTAAACATGGGAGGACAAATAATAGCAAAGCCCTCTTGAAAGCCGAAAAGAGCCATTTCTCTTGGGTAGTAAACCAAATGAGAAAAGATGTGGCTTTGATATTAGGAACGAGTCGACACTAAGAGGGGGGTGGGGGGGTAAATTAGTGCAGTGGATAAAATTACGTCGGTTAAAAAAAAAAATATTTCGATTAAACCTGATTTTGACAAAAACTGTTTCATAATGATATTAACTTGAAAGAGTATGGGAGCATAGTGAAAGCAATTAGAAGGGAAAGCATTTTGTAGCAAAGGTAAATTACTCAAAATGAAATGCAAACCGAGTTTTATAGTGGTTTGGTCATCGTGACCTACATCCACTCCGTCGATTCCTCTTCCGTTGAGGCCACCAACATCCACTAACAATCTTCCTTCAATGGGCGAAGATCAACTACCCTTACAACTCAATTCTCCTTTTAACAGGTTTGGGAGAGAACCTTTACAACCCCCTTCACTCCTCTCTTAAACAAGACTAACACTTAGAGTTTGAGATGAGTTCACACAAGATTACAACAGGGATGAGAGGGGTATTTATAGGCCTCAAGTGGATTGAAACTTGGAGCCTAAAAAGATCTCATCCTAGGTTTCTTAGGTCTTGGCGGTACCATCGCTAGTGCTGGGCGGTACGACCGCTTGATAGTCTTGGAGACTGTGCCACGATGGTTCCACTTGTTGGGTCACTGTTTGGGCCTTTCACTTAGCCTAACAAAGCCTAACCTTGGGCCTAATTGGCCCCTAATTGAGTTGACCCAATTCTAATCCAATTATGTGCTAAATATGAATTTTAAGACATACACTAAGCAAATCAAGTCTAATTAGTCTAGGTTTCTTCCGACGAGCTTCCAGCGATCTTCCAGTGAACTTTCGATGATCTCTCGGTAATGTTTCAGTGGACTCCCAACAAGCTCTTGGACTTCACGACAATCTTCTTGGCGAGTTCCGACGAGCTTCTCTGGCAAGCTCCTGGACTTCTCGGTTAATTCTGATAGAACTTTTGACAAACATTCGGACTTACGATAAACTCTCGAACTCCCAACGAAATCTTATTCTTGACTTTGGGACTTCATTTTACTTTATGCCTTGATCGCTATCATAGTTAATCCTGCACACTTAAAACCTACTTCGATCTAGATAATTATTATAAAGCTTAAATCAAATGTTGTCCGACATGTTATTGGTTCATCGACGCTTCGTTTGATTCTTTGGCACATCGTCCTCTCTTGCGGCCTATTACCCAATCGACCAGTCGACCTCCACAACTCTAATTTCCTCGGCACAATTTTTGCTCTTCTTGGCCTGATGCCTAAACCCATGACCCGAAGCCTTCTGCCAATATGTCAACCGATCCTCCAGCTCGACGTCCAATCTTCTAACATGTTCCATTCCAGCCCAACATAATTCTTCCTGCCTTAATAGTCTCTCCCTGATTGAAGATTCTTATGTCACTCAAAACACATATCAAATAAATATTATCAATTGGTTTTATCATCAAAATATGAGATTTAATAACCTTTTACAAGTAATCAGTCCTCCCTAAATAGAATTCTAAACTTTAGGACTAGAGAGGAGATTTCTTAAGTGATTACTATAGCATTTTCTCACTTTTAAGTTCTCTGTGCTTGTGTGTGTTAACCAAGGATGAGAGGTGTAATTATAGGCCTCAAGTGGATTCAAACTTGGAGTCTAAAAGTGTCTCATCCCTAGTTTTTGGGATACTGGCAATACCACCGCCTGTGTTGGGCGGTACCACTGCCTGACACTCTATTACTCAATGGTACCACCACCTAGTCTGGCGGTACTACCTCCTGACAATCTCTTAGAGACTGAGTCTAGGCGATACCACCGCCTAATATAGACTCAGAGACTATTGTTGAATCTCGAATTATGATGATGAAACCAATTGATAAGTGTTTATGTTTTAATTTGCGTATTGAGTGATGCAGGATGCTTTGATCAGGATGAGATAATTAAAGCCGGAAGAATCATGTTATGCCGGAGGAAAACATGTCAGAAGATTGGACATCGAGCTGGAGAAACGGTTGACGTATCGACAGAAGGCTTTGGGCCATGGATTCAGGCATCGGGCCAAGTGTTAGGATCGGAGTGGCACTAAGAGGGGGGGGTGAATTAGTGCAGTGGATTAAAACGTTGATTTCGACAAATCTTTCGTACGATAAAAATTGGAGTCGAAAGTGCTTAACTTGAAAACGTATTCGCAAAGTTGTGCAGCAAAGGTAATGATGAAATAAAGCAAGTAAGAAGGTTTGCAGTAATGTAAATAGCAGTAATGAAATGCAAACTAGAGATTACACCATTTTTAAAGTGGTTCGGTCAAGTGACCTACATCCACTTGCGAGGCCCTCTTCGATGAGGCTCCCACATTCCACTAGCAAATCTCTTGAAAGGGAAGGGTGAATACCCCTCTTACAACTTTTTACAAGCGGTTCACTCTCTTACAGATTTTCAGCAAGAAAGAAGGAGGTGAACATTAGCAAATTGAAAACAAGACTATCTAAGACTTTTCTAGGGCCTTTCTCTCAAACAATTGCTGCTCAAAAAGTTGTAATCTCAGCTGAGATTTGAGGAGTATTTATATGCCTCAAGAGGATTCAAATTTGGGCTCCAAAATTTAAATTCTCTTGGAGTTCCCGATACTGGCGATGCCACCGCCTGTCAGTGTCAGGCGCTGACAGTGCTGGGCGGTGCCACCGCCCAGCTCTCGGGCACTGGGCAGTGCAACCGCCCAATCTGGCAGTGCCACCGCCAGACTCTTCGGTTGACTGGTTGGGCTTCAATCTTAGCCCAAACCAAGTCTAATTTTGGGCCCTGTTGGCCCCTAACCAGGATATAGGATTATCTCTTAATTCTAATCCTAATTACAAGTTAACTACATAACAAAACATATCCTAAGCAATTTTTCAACCGCGAACGTCGAGTCTTGTTCCGGCGAGCTTTCCGACGAACTTCTTCCGACAGACTCCCAGCAAGCTCCCGAACTTGTGATGACTTTAATGAGTAGTCGAGCCTTCTCGGTGATCTCCGTGAACCTCCGACGATTTCTTCGGCGAACTTCTGAAAATTCCGACAGGTTCCCGATTTCTTCTCAGTTGGTTCCGGCAGCATCTCCGATGATTCTTCGGACTCTTAAACGTCCATCGAACTTGACTCTGGTATCCTTGCTTTGTGTTTTCTAGTTATCGTAGTTAATCCTGCACATGCATGCCAAAACTCTACTCCGATCTAGACAGTTATTACAACGTGAATTGACATTCTGTTGCCCGGCACGTCATTGGTTGGCGCTTCGTCCGATTCTTCAGCACATCATCCTCTCTTGCGGCTTGTTGCCCAATCGCGGTTGACCTCCGCAACCCCGATATCCTTGGCGCAATTCTGCTCTCCTTGGCCCGATGCCCGACGTCCGAAGCCTTCTGCCATCCAATATCCTAATGTGATCTCCTCCGGCGCAATGTCAATTCCTCCTGCGTCAACTGTCTAATCTTGATCGAGTAGACCTGCATTACTCAAAATGCAGTTAAACATCTAAACATAATCAATTAGTTTCATCATCAAAATCCGAGATTCAACAATCTCCCCCTTTTTTATGATGATAACTAATTGATGACTAACGGAGTTAACCTTAACTCCCCGGAATTTAACCAAACTCTCCCTATCAATATGCCATTGATAGAACACTTGGATTATCCCAAATCCAAGTAACATTCATCACATGTTATGAAAAACATTTAAACCATCATGCAAATATATATAAAATATTCAATTCAATGCATGAAGTCATCAATATACTTCTCCCCCTATGTCATCAACAAAAAGGAGAAGTAGCTCTAGCTATTTTAAAAGATATGCAAGTTTTTGCAACTTGAAGCTAGATTTTTATCACAACATATAAGCACAAAAGCATAGCAAGATTCTTTAAGTTCAATCATGACAATTCAATACTTGAATTTTTGTGCAAGATTGCACTTTGCTTTTCTTTGCAAGTAACAATATTTATGATGTTTGATATAGCAAATTTCTTCATTACAATGATCGAGCTAGCAAATTCTTCATTCAAGTGTGCAAGCTAGCAATAACTTTCTCCCCCTTTGTCAATGTCAAAAAGAAGGAGAGAACCAATGATTTAGACTTTTACATTAACTTTGCATCAGTCAATATTTCAATCATCACATGATGCATGCAAGACAATAATGCAAAGAAATCATTTCATGAAGGATACCAATTTGAAAATTCACCAAGGATCACATGAAACAGTCGCAAATCATGATATCATTATGACGATACATCATGATATGATAATATATCATATCAATGAAAGATTTCAAATGTTAAACATGATATGATAATAGTCTAAAAAAAAATTAATTTGCGATATATGTGATACATTGCAATACACTAAAAAATTTATAGTGATGCTTTTAAGGGTATCAACATATTTTTGATACAAAGCATGGCAAGAGTAATTTTGTTGCAAGTTTTCTAAACACAATCAATTAGTTTCATCATCAAAATCCGAGATTCAACACCAAGAAGAGCAGATATTGCGCCAAGGATATCATAGTTGCGGAGTTAACTAGCCGATTGGGCAATAGGCTGCAAGAGAGGACGATGCACCGAAGAATCAGACGAAGCATTAAGGGACCAATGACATGTCGGACAACTTGATTAATGCTTAGTATTAATTGTCTAGATCGAAGTATATTTTACATGTGCAAGATTAACTATGATAGCAAGGCATGAAGTGAAATGAAGTCCCGAAGTCAAGGACGCGATTTCATTGAGAGTTCGAGAGTTCGTCGAAAGTCCAAACGTTTGTCGAAAGTTCTGTCAGAACTAGCCGAGAAGTCTTGGAACTTGCCAGAGAAGCTCATCGTTACTCACCAAGAAGATCGTCGTAAAGTCCAGGAGCTTGTCGGGAGTCCGTCGGAATATTGCCGAGAGATCGTCGAAAGTTCGCCGGAAGATTGCCAGAAGCTCAACGGAAGAAACCAGACTTATCTTACTCAGATTATGCCTTAGATTTCGTAGTTAGCACGTAATTGGGTTTGGATTTGGGCCAACCCAATTAGGGGCCAGCTAGGCCCATGTAAGGACTGTGTTGGGCCCAATGAGAGGCTCAAATAGTGCCCCAAGAAGTCTCACCGTCATGGCACAGTCTTCGAGACTATGTCAGGCGATGCTACCGCTAGTCTGGGCGGTTGTACCACCCCTGACAGGGTGCCAGGCGGTGGTACCGCCAGTCTGGGTGATGGTACCACCCAGCACTGCCCCCTAAGCGGTGGTACCGCCCAATATAGTGTCAGTGTCAGACTGACACTAGCGGTGGTACCGCCCAACGCAGGCAATGGTACTGCCTGTGCCTGGGAAACCCGGGATGAGATGTTTTTAGGCTTCAAGTTTGAATCAACTTGAAGCCTATAAATATCTCTCTCATCCTTGGTTAAAGTACACAAGCACAGAGGATTCAAAAGTGAGAAAACGCTACTGCAACCTCTTTAAAAATTCCCTCCTCAACTCTAAGTTTAGAATTCTGTAAGAGGAGGGTGAGTGCTTGTAAGGGTTGTCTCCTAAACCCATGAAAAGGAGAAGAGGGGTGTAAGAAGGAGTTTGATCTTTACCTATTAAAGGAAGATTGACAGTGGATGCCGGTGACCTTGACGAAAGAGGAATCGGAGGAGTAGATGTAGGTCACGACGGCCAAACCACTATAAATTTGTTTGTGTTTTATTTGTGTAATCTACTTTAATTGCAAACCCATGAAAAGGAGAAGAGGGGTGTGAGTGCTTGTAAGGGTTGTCTCCTAAACCCATGAAAAGGAGAAGAGGGGTGTAAGAAGGAGTTTGATCTTTGCCTATTAAAGGAAGATTGACAGTGGATGCCGGTGACCTCGACGAAAGAGGAATCAGAGGAGTGGATGTAGGTCACAACGGCCAAACCACTATAAATTAGTTTGTGTTTTATTTGTGCAATCTACTTTAATTGCAAACCTCTTTACTTGCTTTATATCCACTACGTATCTTCCGTATGCTTTCAAGCTATCTTTATGAAAACGCTTTCCAAGTTAACTTTCTGAAATCGATTTTTAACGTAAACAATTTTATTGTATGAAAGATTTTGAAGACATGATTTTATCACTGCACTAATTCAGCCCCCATCTTAGTGCCAACCCCGTTCTTGACAACTATGCCACTGACAGTTCCACCAGTTTGGGTCATTGTTTAGGCCTTCACTTGGCCCAACACAGCCCAAACTTAGGCCCAATTGGCCCCTAATTAAGTTGGCCCAATGCCAACCCAATTACACCTAAAACCTACTTTGATCTAGATAATTATTACAAAGCTTGAATAAAATATTATCCGACATGTCATTGGTTCATCGACGCTTCATCTGATTCTTCAATGCATCGTCCTCTCTTGTAGCCTATTGCCCAATCGGCCATTTGACCTCTGGAACTCTAATTTCCTTAGCATAATTTTTGCTCTTCTTGGCTTGATGCTCGAACCCATGGCCCGAAGCCTTCTATCGACACGTCGACTGATCCTCCAGCTCGACGTCCAATCTTCTGACATGTTCTACTCTGGCCCAACATGATTCTTTCTACTTTAATTCTCTCCTTGATCGAAGCTTCTTGTGTCACTCAAAACACAAATCAAATAAATACTATCAATTGGTTTTATCATCAAAATCTGAGATTAAACAAGAGGAAGGAATTAGAGACTTACAATAGAGTTTGCACACTTAGAATCATAAGTTTTTCATGCTCTTTTCTTACTATCTTAAGTAAAAATGAGTGGGGTATTTATAAGCCCCAAATGGCTTAAAAAATAGAGCCAAAAAGTCTCATCCCTTGGTTTTTGGGTACTAGCGGTATTAATGCCAGTGTTGGGTGGTACCATCGCCTATAGCATTAAGAACTAGTGATACCACCGCTTGACATAGCCTAGAAGACTATGTTCTAGTGATACTATTGTCAGTTTGAGTGGTACCACTACCTGACACTAACGATACCATAGCCGGGTTTTCTAGAAACGTATACTCTATACTTTCTAGCTCATAGACGGTTCCACCATATGGTCTGATAGTGCTACCACCTGACCCAACTTTAGGTCACTGAATTTGCCTTCTAATAGGTCCAATTTATCCCTAATTCAGGCCCAATGAGCCCCTAATCAAGTTGGCATAGTTACACCTAAAACCAACTCAATTAAAACCTAAATTACTTCGATCAAGACACACACGATTATAAAACATAAATCCTATGTTATCCGGCATGTCATTGGTTCATCCGAACTCCTAGCGCATCATGCTTTCCTTTGGATATCAACATGTTGACTCTCGCAACATCTAATATTGGCCCAATGTTCGATCCTTCTTGCCTAATACCCGATCTCTAACTCCGGCCCAATGTTTGATTTGTTGAATCTCGGATTTTGATGATGAAACTAATTGATTGTGTTTAGATGTTTTAATCTGTGTTTTAAGTAATGCAGGATGCTTCGATCATGATGAGACAATTAAAGCAGGAAAAATCATGTTGTGCCGGAGAAACATGTCAGAAGATTGGACGTCGGGTCAGTGGATCGATCGACGTATCGACAGAAGACTTCGGGCCATGGACTCGAGCATTGGGCCAAGAAGAGTGGGTATTGTGCCAAGGATATCGGAGTTGCGGAGTCAACTGGCCGATTGGGCAATAGGCCGCAGGAGAGGACGATGCGCCGAAGAATCGAACGAAGTGTTGAGGGACCAATGACATACCGGACAACTTGGTTAATTGCTTAGGATTAATTGTTTCGATCGAAGTTTTGTTTTAAGTGTGCAGGATTAACTACGATGAAAGTAAGACATGCAGCAGGAGTTGCGTCGGAGTCAGGACTATGATCACGTTGGGAGTTCGAGAGCTTGACGAAAGTCTGGACGGTCATCGAAGGTTCTGAGGGAACAAATCCGAGAAGTCCAGGAGCTTGCCAAAAGAAGCTCGTCAGAACTCGCCAAGTGGATCGTCGCAAGTCCAGGAGTTTGCCGGAAGTGCGTAGGAGCATCATCGGAGAACCGTCAGATGTTCGTCGAAAGTTCGCCGGAAGAAGCGATTGACGCATCGAAGCAAGCTGTAGTAAAAGTCTTAAGAATTATCGTAGTTAGCACGATGATTAAGTTAGAATTGGGAGGTGATCGCATTAACTTAATCTAGGGGCAATTGGGCCTTTGAAAGAACCAAATTGAGCCGAATGGATCAACCTATTCGAACCCAGATCTCTCGCCCAGAGGTGGCACCGCCTGGGTCGGTGGTGGCACCGCCCAAGGCTCAGTCTTTGAGTTCTAGTTGGGCGGTGCAACTGCCTCTGATAGCAGTGCAACTGCTTGAGCTCGGTCTCCGAGCTCTGGCTGGGCGGTGCAACCGCCCTAGTCAGGCGGTGGCATCGCCTAAGCTCGGTCTCCGAGCTCTACCAAGCGGTGCAACCGCCCTTGACAAGCGGTGGTACAGCCCAGAGGCTCAGTCTTCGAGCCCTATCAGGCGGTGCAACCGCCCCAGTCAGGCGGTGCAACCGCCAAACCCCGGAATTCCGGGAGATGACAGATTTGAGCTCCAAATTCAAACTTGTTTGGAGCCTATAAATACCCCTCCAATCCCTGGGTAAAATATACAAGCATAGAGAGATTAAAAGAGAGAAAACACTGTTGCAATCTCTAGAATTTCCCTCCTCTAGCTTAAGTGTTAAAATTATGTTTAAGAGAGGAGAGTAAGTGCTTGTAAGGGTTGTCTCCTAAATTCAGTAAAAGGAGAAGAGGGGTGTAAGAAGGAGGTTTATCTTCACCTAGTAAAGGAAGATTGTTAGTGGATGCTGGTGGCCTCAACGGAAGAGGAATCGGAGCAGTGGATGTAGGTCATGATTGACCGAACCATTGTAAACTCCCGTCTTCTCTGGTTTGCATTTACTTTGAGCTGATTATCCTTACTGCAAACCCCCTTCATAGCTTACTACCTTCTGCGCTTTTACGATTACGTTTCCAAGCTCAGTATTTTTTTAATCATGTTTAGACGTAAATCGCTTTTCTCGTACAAACATTGTATTTTAGTTTGTGCTTACATTCTGATTTCCATCATAACTGCAAACTGCCTTTATAGATTTGTTTTAACTGCTTCTTACCTGATCTCAAGTTAAAGTAATTTACAAATCGGCTTTTCTACTGAAATCGCCTTTGTCGTACGAACGTAGTTTTAAACATTGAAAGTTTTCCGCTGCACTAATTCACCCCCCCCTCTTAGTGCTCTTGATCCTAACAATTGGTATCAGAGCCCGATATTTCTCATCTCAAATTTACACCCGAGAGAAATAGCTCTTCATGGCTTTAAAGAGGGTTTTTTGGTTGTTCGTCCACCGTTGTTTCACGGATTGGATAACACTTATTCGAAAACTTGAATGAGAGTTTTCTTGATTTCTATGAATTTGGATTTATGGAATATTGTTGAAAATAGTTTTCAAATTCCCTCTAAATTGATGAACGAATGGTCGGATTTCGATGTGTGATTTGGCTTTTGATATTTGGAGAACTCTTGAGGTCACTCGTGAAGGCACTAGCCGAGTGAAAGAGTCCAAAATCAACATTGTCGTGCATTCTTACGAACTTTTTCGAATGAAGCCTTGCGAAACCATTGTTGACATGTACACCCGTTTCACGGATGTCGTCAATGGTTTAAGAGCTCTTGGCAAATGTTTTTCGGATTTTGAACTCGTAAACAAGATTTTACGTTCTCTTTCTAAGAAGTGGGATTCAAAAGTAACTGCAATACAAGAAGCTAAAAACCTAAACAACTTACCACTTGAAGAACTAATTGGTTCGTTGATGACATATGAAATGGTGCACAATGCACATGATGAACATGATGAACAAAACAACCTTCCAAATAACAGGAAGGATTTGGAACCTTGGACAAATGAATACCACTTGAGCGATAACTCAAGTGATGAGGACAATGATGAACTTGAACTATGAACACTAAATCTTAATAAGTTTATTAAACAAAAATCTAAAATAAACAATGAACTTGAACGGAGGAAGAGGCCAAAGAAGAAGAACACAAAGTGGGATGAATCGAGCTCCTCCGAAGACGAGGAGAAAATCAAGAAAGGCGAGGTGGCAAACTACTCCTTAACCGCTTTCAATGAAAAGGTAATCGAAATCCCCTTGATTTATTTTGAAATTACTTGATGCTTTCATGATGTATTTTCTTTTTTAGTTTAGAATTAATTTTCTTAAAAATTACATGTTTAAAAATAAAAATACAAAAATTATGATCATGCTAGTAATTTCGAAAATGATAATATTGCATATTTTATGATAAACAAACAAAATGATTTTGATTGAAAATATGAAATCATAATGTGTATCATGTTTAATTAACATTGTTGAATGAAATCATGTTTGATTTGAAGTAATGCATAATGATGTAATAAAAATATTAAATATTTTTGATACAATGATTGATAATTTTATGCATGAGATTTTAAGTTATACATGATGATAAGCATGTGTTATTCTCATGAGTGTATATGGCAAAACCATGTTCGAATGCATGAAAGTGTTAAATTTCATTTTCGGATTTTCTTGACCATAACAATTCATTTTTGAAAATCTATTGATCTTGATGGTTCTATTACGAAACTCATTTTTCGATCCTAAACGTTGATGCACGTTTTTATTTAACATAAATGAAAAAGCATGCTAACATGAAATCAAATACTTAAAAAAAAAAGGGGAGGGGGGGAAATATATTATGAAATCATGAATCTACCTATGTTATGAATTTTGTGAATCATAAAAGTGATTTTATGATTTAAATTTGAAATGAGTTTTATCAAAATCATGATATTGATTTCTTGGAATAACATGAGATTACCTTTGATGATCAATTTGTTTCATGGAATTTTGGATTCATGACTTGGTCTTACATTTGCTTATGAGATGGTTGAAATCTTTGTACCTTTGAATTCTTCCTTCTCCTTTCAATTTTTGAATTTATGTATGTTATATGTTGAAGATTTGTATCATGCATATCTAAGAAATATTGATGTGACAAATTGAATGAGTTGAAAATGAATGATGATTTTTCTCTTAAATATAACTTGTGATATTTTTTATATAAATCATCATTTTGATTTCTCTACATTCGATACATGAGATTTTATTATAAATAAAAAAATTCTCATTAATCGATCTTCTATGATTTTACTTGATATTCTCTTGAGAGGAGATTTTCTAAATGAATCATGATTTTTCCTTGTGAGTTCTTGGAGTTATTACTTGATTTTCTTTTAAAACAATATCTCTTCTTTGTACTCCTATGATTTTTCTTGATATTTTATTTAAAGAAGATATTTACTATATGAATCATGTCTTTTGGTATTCAAATGATTTTATCCTTCATGACATGATTTCTTTGTATTTATGGCTTGCATGGCTTGAAATGTTTTGATATGATGTATGCAATGATGAAATATTCATGAAGTTAAAATGATGTATGCAATACTTATGATAATGATGTACATGATGTATTTATTGCATATGATGTGTATCATGAATGCTTTAAATGATCAACATGTTGATAAATGCTTAAAAATTTTAATATTTAAGTATCATATATAATATGCCCATTAATAATGATTGATTTATTTTTCGGTATCGTGCATGAAAAATAAGGTTTTTGAAATTGTGTATGTTTTAATTTGAATATATAATGATGCACAAATAAGATTGATACTTACCTTTGTCATAATATGAAAATTGATATAAGGGTCTTCCCTTGTTTTTGACAATGATAAAGGGGGAGCAAGAATTTCTAGCGTGGACATTATGAAAAGAGGCAAAAATGCAAACTTGCACATCTAGCAAAACTTGACAAATTTGCATATCTCAAGAAGCAAGAGTTGCTTTCTTGAACATCTCAAAACTGATAGCTTGCATGTTCTAAAATGTTATAATATTGCTAGCTTGCATGATGTAGAACTTGCTATCTTGAACATTACCAAAAGTGCTATCTTGTATGCTATAAAACTTGCATATCTGAAACTTGGTAACTTAAATGTTCTAAGCATGATGTAATATTTGCTAAATTTTCTAGCTTCAAAACTGTATGATGATAAAACTTGATATTATGTTTTTCATGCAATAAGTTGAACTAATATTCCAAACACTTGATTGTGGTACTTCTCCTTTTTGTTGATGACAAAGGGGGAGAAGTATATTGATGACTTCATGCATTGAATTGAATATTTTATATTTGCATGATGGTTTAAATGTTTTTCATAACATGTGATGAATGTTACTTGGATTTGGGATAATCCAAAGTGTTCTATCAATGACATATTGATAGGGGGAGTTTGGTTAAACTCCAGGGAGTTAAGGTTAACTCCGTTAGTCATCAATTAGTTGTCATCATAAAAAAGGGGGAGATTGTTGAATCTGGATTTTGATGATAAAACTAATTGATTGTGTTTAGATGTTTTAATCTGTGTTTTAAGTAATGCAGGATACTTCGATTATGATGAGACAATTAAAGCAGGAAAAATCATGTTGTGCCGGAGAAACATCTCAGAAGATTGGACGTCGGGTCGGTGGATCAGTCGACATATCGACAGAAGGCTTCGGCCGTGGACTCGAGCATTAGGCCAAGAAGAGCGGGTATTGTGCCAAGGATATTGGAGTTGCAGAGTCAACTGGCCGATTGGGCAATAGGCCGCAGGAGAGGACGATGCGCCGAAGAATCAGATGAAGCATTGAGGGACCAATGACATGCCGAACAACTTGGTTAATTGATTAGGATTAATTGTCTCGATCAAAGTTTTGTTTTCAGTGTACATGATTAACTACGATGAAAGTAAGACATGCAGCAGGAGTTGCGCCAGAGTCAGGACTATGATCACGTTGGGAGTTCGAGAGCTTGACGGAAGTCCGGATGGTCGTCGGAGGTTCTACGGGAACAAATCCGAGAAGTCCAGGAGCTTACCAAAAGAAGCTCGTCAGAACTCGCCAAGTGGATCGTCACAAGTCCAAGAGTTTGCTAGAAGTCCATAGGAGCATCGTCGGAGGACCGTCGGATGTTCGCCAGAAGTTCGCCGGAAGCTCGTCGGAAGAAGCGATTGACGCACCGGAGCAAGCTATGGTAAAAGTCTTAAGAATTGTCACAGTTAGCACGATGATTAAGTTAGAATTGGGAGGTGATCCCATTAACTTAATCTAGGGGCAATTGGGCCCTTAAAAGAACCAAATTGGGCAAAATGGATCAACCCATTCGGACCCAGATCTCTCGCCCAGAGGTGGCACTGCCTGGGTCGACGGTGGCCCCGCCCAAGGCTCAGTCTCCGAGTTCTGGCTGGGTGGTGCAACCGCCTTTGACAGCGGTGCAACCACCTGAGCTCGGTCTCCGAGCTCTAGCTGGGCGATGCAACCACCCCAGTCAAGCGGTGGCACCGCCTGAGCTCGGTCTCCGAGCTCTGCCAAGCGGTGCAACCGCCCCTGACAAGCGGTGGCACAGCCCAGAGGCTCAGTCTTCGAGCCCTGTTAGGCGGTGCAACCGCCCCAGTTAGGCGGTGCAACCGCCAGACCCCGAAATTCCGGGAGATGACAGATTTGAGCTCCAAATTCAAACTGGTTTGGAGCCTATAAATACCCCTCCAATCCCTGGGTAAAATATACAAGCATAGAGAGATTAATAGAGAGAAAACACTACTGCAATCTCTAGAATTTCTCTCCTCTAGCTTAAGTGTTAAAATTTTGTTTAAGAGAGGAGAGTGAGTGCTTGTAAGGGTTGTCTCCTAAACCCAGTAAAAGGAGAAGAGGGGTGTAAGAAGGAGGTTGATCTTCGCCTAGTAAAGGAAGATCGTTAGTAGATGCCGGTGGCCTCGACGGAAGAGGAATCGGTGGAGTGGATGTAGGTCACGATTGACCAAACCACTGTAAACTCCCATCTTCTCTGGTTTGCATTTACTTTGAGCTGATTATCCTTACTACAAACCCCCTTCATAGCTTACTGCCTTCTGCGCTTTTACGATTGCGTTTCCAAGCTCAGTATTTTTCGAATCGTGTTTAGACGTAAATCGCTTTTCTCGTACGAACATTGTATTTCAGTTTGCGCTTACATTCTGATTTCCATCATAACTGCAAACTGCCTTTATAGATTTGTTTTAACTGCTTCTTACCTAATCTCAAGTTAAAGTAATTTACGAATCAGCTTTTCTATTGAAATCGCCTTTGTCGTACGAACGCAGTTTTAAACGTTGAAAGTTTTCCGCTGCACTAATTCACCCCCCCCCCCTCTTAGTGCTCTTGATCCTAACATGATTCTCCTACTTCAATCGATTTGTCTTTTCATAATTAAAGTTAGTCCTACATCACTTTTCTCAAACACGGATTATAGCATAAACTCATCAATTTATTTCATCATCAAAATTCAGGATTCAACAATCTCCCCCTTTTTAATGATGACAACTAATTGATGATGGAGTTTTAACTAAACTCTCCATATCTATATGTCATATAAAAATAATCTTGAATTCATAAAATGATAACTCTAGAATTCAAATCGAAATAATTTTAATCATGAATCATAGTGATCATATGCAACACATCATATCAAAGTAATCATTACTTTCTTCAGATGCATATCATTATATACATCATCATCATAAAATCATGAGTATTGCATGTATAATTTTAAATCATCAAAATACATCATAATATGCATGATTCTAAAATATTAAAATTTTAAATCATCATTACTTCTCCCTCTTTGTCATCAATAAAAATGAGAAAAGTGCAACTAATAAGTTTTTGAAATATGCAAGCTAATAAGTTAGTAAGTTTTACTTCTCTTTGAAACATACAAGCTAGTAAGTTTTTGCTTCTCTTTTGAGATGTGCAAACTAGCAAGTTTTACTTCTGTTTAAAATGTGCAAGCTAGCAATTGTTTCTTGCCCTTTGTCATTGTCAAAAAGAAGGGAATAATACAATGGTACAAAAATGTTCCTATCATCACATGAAAGATATCAAAGATCATGAAAGATCAAGTCGTGAATATGAAAAATCATGATTCATTTTGATAAATCTCTTCTTTTGTAAATAGCGAAAAGAAAGAATTATAATAAACAATATTGATTCAAAGGAAAACTCATGCATAAAAATTGAGAAATCAAGTTAATGATCCATAAAAAAAATATATTCATTCGTTTAGAAGATTCAACATACCTAATTCTCTTATAATAAAATCAAATTGTTCCTCATTCAATGGTTTAATAAAAATATATACTAATTGATATTTTACATCAATAAAATCTAAAAATATATCATGATTATTAATATGATCCATAATAAAATGATGTCTAATATCATTGTATTTAGTTCTAGAGTGTTGAATATGATTCTTTGTTATATAAATAGCACTAGTATTATCACATTTTATAGAGATGTTTTTCAAGTAAAGTTTATAGTCTTCTAAAGTATTTTTCATCCAAATTACTTGTGCATAATATGTACCTGATATTATATATTCGGCCTCGATTATAGATAATATAACATAATTTTGTTTCATGGAAGATCAAAAAATAAGTGCATGACCTAGAAGTTGATATGTTCCAGAGGTACTTTTTTTTATCTATTCTACATCTAGTAAAGTCAGCATCAATATAAGTAACTAAGTCAAAATTTTTAGATTTTGAATACCATAATCCTAGATTAGGAGTTTCTTTTAAGTATTTAAAAATATTTTTAACTGCTTTATAATGAGATTATTTAGGATTAGATTGAAATCTTGCATAAAGTCCAATGCTAAACATTATATCAAGTCTGATAGTAGTAACATATAGTAAGCTAGCTATCATACTTCTATAAGTTTTTATATCAAAGCATTCTCCTTCATTATCCATATCTAATTTGGTATACATGCACATTAGTGTGTTAATGACCTTAGCACTATCAAGTGAAATTGTTTTAGTAGATGCAAAGCATACTTGTTTGACTAACAAAAATTTCATCTTAGTTGCTTAATTTGTAATCCTAAGAAAAAAGTCAATTCACCCATTAAACTCATTTCAAATTCTTAACTCATACTTTGGCAAAAGATTCATTTGTAGAACCAAAAATAATATCATCAACATAAATATAAACAATAAAAAAATTATTTTTAATTTTTTTAATAAATAATATGGTATCGACCTTGCATTTCAAAAAATTATTCTTAATAAGAAATGAATGAAGTCTCTCATACCAAGCCCTCGGGGCTTGCTTCAACCCATAGAGACCCTTAGATAACTTAAATACATGGTTTGGAAAAAGAACATTATCAAATCCAAGAGGTTCCTCAAAATAAACATTTTCGAAAATAAAGTCATTAAGAAAAATACTTTTAACATCCATTTAAAATAACTTAAAATTATTATAACATGCATAGGCAAGGAGTATCCTTATGGCTTCAAGTATTGCCATAAGAGCTAATGTTTCTTCAACCTTCTTTTTTGTTGAAACCCTTGGTCACTAATCTAGACTTGTTTCAAACTACGATGTCAAGTTCATCTTATTTATTCCTAAAGACCCATTTAGTGCTAATTATAAGATGATCACTAGGTTTAGGAATAAGCGTCCACACCTTATTTCTCTCAAATTGATTTAATTCTTTATGTATTGCAAAACCCATGAGTCATCTTTTATAGCATCGTCAATACATTTAGGATCAATTTGATAAAAAAAAAAATAGTATTTACACAATAAATTTTAAATGAAGAACAAGTTTGAACACCTCCAATGATTAGCTTCTTAGGATATGCATCTACATATATTTATTCCTTAGGTAAGGATTCTTTGAAAGTAGATGTATCCAAGTTGCTTGGGAGAGGAGAATTCTCATTCAAATTCAATGTATCAAAATCAAAATCATCATCAGAATCATTTTTCTTAAATTTGAAAGACTCATTAACAATAATATGGATAGATTTCTTAATAATTAAAGTTCTTTTATTGAAAACTTGATAAGCTTTAGAAATAGAGAAATATCCAAGAAAAATACCTTTATTGGATTTTGTATCAAATTTTCCTAAGACATCCTTTCATTTAAAATAAAATATTTATAATAAAAAACTTTAAAATATAAAATATTATGTTTTTTATTGGTTCATAATTCATAAGGAGTTTTAGACAGTAGTGATCTTATGATAATCATATTCATGACATAGTATATCATGTTAATGGATTTAACTTAAAAATATTTAGATAGAGTATGTTCATTAAGCATAGTTCTTACCATCTCTTGTAAAATTCTATTTTTTCTCTCAACAACTCCATTTTATTATGGGTTTTTTGAAGTATAGAAATTATGATCATACCCATTTGAATCATAAAAATTTTAAAAATCATGATTTTTAAATTCACTATCATGATCACTACGAATAGAGGAAATCATAAAACTTTTTCCATTTTGAACTTATTTGTAAAACTTTGAAAAACATTTAAAGTAATCATTTTTATGTACCAATAAGTATGTCCAAGTATATCTACTATAATCATTAACAATCACAAAAGCATATTTACTATCTCCTAGACTTGTGATATCAGTTGATCCAAATAAATTCATATAAAACAATTATAGTGGTCTAGAGGTACTTACTTGACTTTTAGATTTAAAGCTACTTTTTATTTGTTTACCTTGTTGGCATATACCACAAACTTTATCTTTCACAAATTTAATTCTAAGCATACCTCTTAGAAGTTTTTAATTGTAATTTATGAAATTAATTTCATACTTACATGATTTAATCTCCTATGTCAAAGCCATACATCATCATTTAAAACCAAAAATTAAATTTAATTACAAAAATCATCAAGATCAATAGTATACACATTGATAGTCCTCAAGGCAATCATAGATTTGTTTTTGTATAGTATCTCTATAAAGCAAGTATTAGATTCAAATTTAATGTTATATCTCTTATCACACAATTGACTAATGCTTAATAAATTATGTTTTAAATTATCTACTAATAACATGTCTTTAATCAAGAAGTTTGATTTGTTACATATATTTTCTTTGCCAATAAATTTTCCTTTATTATTGTCTCCGAAAGTGACATATTCTTCATCTTGACTAGTAAGCTTAAAGAAATATATTAGATCTCCGATCATGTGTCTTAAACATCCACCATCAAGATTCTATCCCTTTCTTATAGCTTTCGATTATAGATATATCTACAAGAAATGGGGCTTTGCTTGAGGTACCCATTTAACTTTTGGTCCCTCACGATTATATCTACCTATCTTGACTATTAATATTAAGTTATTTATGATTTCTTTAGGAATCTAAGCTAATTTATGTGAGCTATATTCTTTAAATGAACATTTATATGCATAATAACCATATCTATCATAAAAATTACATTTCATTTTAGGGGAAACATGTAATGTGAGTCCTTTAACAAATATAGTCAGTTTTTGTTGAGTGTTATTATTCACAAAATTGATTCCTTCCTTTCTATATATATGATCTTTGTTAGCAAGAATCAGTTTCTAATTTTAATTTTTTTCTAATATTTATTATAATAACATATTTTCCTTTTTGATAGAGTCTAACTCTTCATATTTAGTGCAAGAAATTAACATGCAATTATCATACTCATTTTTTAATTTGTTAAATTTTCTAGAGCGAGAAATATGATCTTTTTTAGTAATTTCTATTTCTTACCAACTAATTTAAATTAATCATATAAATCATAAAATGCATTAAGTAATTCATCATAAGATAAAGGGGTTTCAATTGAGTCACATACCTCGTCGTTGAGAGTAATCAAAACATAGTTCATCACCTCATCTTCATTGGTTTGATCTTCATCTTTCTATGCACTTGATTCATCCCAAATCGTGCTTTCTTTTATTTTTGTACTAGTAGCTTTTTCTTTAGTTATATATACTCATTTTTTAAGTGCCCCAACTTCTTATATTCACAGTAGATGATTGTGTCCTTTTTTAGTTCGTTTTTGTTCTTAGAGTCTTGTTTTATAAGATTTGTTTTGTTCTTTTTTATGAACATTTTAAATTTTCTTGTAAGGAGTTTCAAGTCATCATCATCACTTGAGCTATCTCTCGAGTGGTCTTCTTTGGTTCTAAGTATCATATCCATCCTATTCTTTGGAATTTTATTCTCATGTTCATTATATATCTTGCAAGTCATTTCATAGGTTATTAATGATCCTATGAGTTTTTCAAGAGGAAAATTATTCAAATACTTTGCTTCTTGAATTATAGTTATCTACGGATCCTAACTTTTTGGAAAAAATCTTAGAATTTTGTTAATAAATTCAAGATTAGTAAAATATTTACTAAAATCTTTCAAACCATTGACAACATCCGTAAAACGGGTGTACATGTCACCAAGGTTTCGCTTGGCTTTATTTTAAATAATTCATAACTTTGCACTAAAAGATTAATCTTAGATTCTTTAATTCTACTTGTGCTTTCATGAGTAACTTCAAGTGTGTGCTAGATATTATGTGCAGTTTCGCATATAGAAATACGATTAAACTCATTCTTATCTAAAGCACAAAAAAAAGTATTCATAGCTTTAACATTTAAAAAATTTATTTTCTTCTCTAGATCATTTCATTCATTCATAGGTCTAGGATTTTTTAAAATCACATTCAATGACATTCCATAAATCAAAGTTCATAAAAATAAAAAAAATCCTCATTCATGTTTTCCAATACATGTAGTTTGTTCCATTGAACATAGGAGGACGAGTGATAGAGTGACCCTTTTGATTACTAAAAAAAGTTATTTAATCTCTCTTCAGTGTTAAACCAACTGTAAGGATCGTAAAGGAATTTGGGAGAGGGGGGTGAATTAGTGCTTTTGAAAAGTTAAAATGATTTAAAAATTTATTCGATCAAACCCATATAAAAAATATGTTTAACTTAGAATGTGAGTAAAAGTAGTAAGTAACTAAATCAGTAAGCAATAAAAATGAAAAGCATAAAGGAAATACACACTGGATTTATAGTGGTTCGGTCATCGCAGCCTAGGTCCACTCTCGATTCCTCCTCCGTCGAGGCTATCAATTTTCACTAACGATCTTCTTTCAATGGGCAAAGATTAACCACCCTTGTTACAACTCTTTTCTCTTTTTCACAAGTTCAGGAGAGAACCTTTACAACTCTCTTTTACAAGTGATCCTCACACCTCTCTTAGAATGACTTAGAAGCTAGAGGATGAAAAAACTCAAGACTTTCAACAAAGTTTGCACACTTTGAATCACAAGTTTCTTATACTCTTTTCTTGCTATCTTAAGCCAAAATAAGTGGGGTATTCATAGACCCCAAATAACTTAAACAATGAAGCCAAAAAGTCTTATCCCAGGATTTTTGAGGTACTAGGCAATACCACTGCCTATAGTACTGAGCATTGGTAATACCACCACTTGCCTGAGTGGTACTATTGCCTGACATAGCTTAAAAGACTATGTTCTAGTAGTACTACTATCAGTTTGGGTGGTACCATCGCTCGTCTAAGTGGTACCACCACCTGATGCTAGCGGTACCACCACTAGGTTTTCTAAAAACATACACTCTATACTTTCCAACTCATAGGCAATTCTACCGCCTAGTTCGGTGATGCCACCACCTAGTTCGGTGATTCCACCGTCTAGTTTGGCAATGTCACCGCTTGACCCAACTTTAGGTCACTGAATTGGCCTTCCAATAGGCCTAATTTAGCCCTAATTTAGGCCCAATAGGCCCCTAAATAAGTTGGCATGATTACACCCCAAACCAACTCAATTAAAACTTAAACTACTTAGATCAAGATAAAAAAATTACAAAACATGAATCCTATATTTTTCGACATGTCATTAGTTTATCCAAACTCCCAACATATTGTGCTTTCCTTCAACGTATTACCCGATACATCGGCATGTTGACTCCCACAATATCTTATCTTGGTGCAATGTTCGATCCTTTCAGCTCGATACTCGATCTCTAACTCTGACCCAATGTATGATTCTTCTACTTCAATCGATTTGCCTTTTTATGATCGAAGTTAGTCCTACATCACTTTTCTCAAACATTGATTAGGTCATAAAATCATCAATTGATTTTATCCTCAAATTCCGAAATTTAACATGAATGTCATGGTGCTTTAGAGGCATGTCTTTCATGTGTGTACCAAATTTTATATCAAATGAAAGACTTGATAATCAATATATGAGGGTTATGCACCATCGAGGGAGATTCTGAGTGCAATTACTAGTGAGTCCCATGAGGGTGGGGTACTTGATCATATATGATCAAAGCAGTTAAAGAGTTGACTATTCTGAAGCTCATATTTGCTTGAGGGAGCTCAATAAGTCAGAGGATAAAGCCGAGCGAACGAACATTGCTACCATGGATGCAAAGAAGAATAGACTTGGCATGAGCCTTGCAATATGATTGCAGAAGTCATGCATTGGAGTTGTAGTCTATCCTTCAATTGATCAAGGGAAACTACTTAGAGAATAAAAATATATTAAAGTAGGTGATCGAAAGGAGCGAGGAAGCGATGATGAGTTTAAAGGGACTTAGTTGCCCAAAATCAAGTTTCGATTAGGATGGAGATATACTCATAGGAATGCCAAAGTGTTGTAGTCGTAGATCTACTAATCATAAAGAAAGATATATAGATGTGAGATGACGAATAGTAAGATCATAGGCATGATAGCACTATGATACTGTAAAGATGGGACTTTTATGAATTCATCAATCCCTTGCTCTTATGGAGGGAGAGTATATGCTCATAAAAGAGGGTTGATAAAATGGAGAATATGGAGGCAAACTCCAAGTACCAAGATAAGACAAAAGGGTAAAGAGGCTAGGAAACTTTAAAAGACTAGTGTCGATGACTTTCTCATCAAGATAATTGAAAGTATAGGACTTCAGATTAATACAAAAGTGCTTGACCAAGGAATAAAGTAAGCAATATATAATATTATATATTTTCTACTCAGAGGAGTAGGTAGTGGAAATGATGAAGAAGATAATATAATCTTTGAGGTGATCAAAACTATTGGAGACTTATTCTAAGTTGGAGCAAAACTTTACCTTGTTGGACAAAACTTCTTACATAATGTAGTTAACTCATTGTAAGGAGTTCAAATGCTTCATGTGCTTCCGAAGTGTGAGCATAGAGTAAGCAAAGGCTTATAACCAGCTTGATGCATGAAGTCCAACCCTCAAGGAGACGGACAAAGTCAAGTAACCTTTACCTTCTCAACTCTTAAGAGAATGGAAAAGTTTAAGCACCCTAGTTCTTTTAGTTATCTAGTAGAAGAGCTATGCATATGTTTAAAGACATTTTAAAGAGACTTAGTGAAAGATAATAGTTGTCAAATCATCACCAATGGTGATTAGTTCTACTAAGAGTAGATTGTCCACTTCATTTCATAACATAATTTTAATCAAAAGTCAAAGAGATGTGAATCTACTTGGACGAGATAACTAAGCAAAAGAAAATTTAATGAGTAAATTTTATAGTGGAAAGACCTGAAAAACTTTAAAGTTTGTGAAGTTATACTCATTAAAGCTTCAATAGATATTTATCTATCTAGTTCAAGTAGCATGAGATATTTGAGAGACTAGTGCATAATAAAAAAAGATTTTTTTCCTTTATATAAGGAATCCACAAGAATTAGTAAACTTTAGCATAACTCAATCGACCATATATCAGAGTCATAGTCACTAGCGAGTTGAATCAGCATTAGTGGATCAAAGTTTGACTACTCAAATATAATGATAGAGAGTAGTTGGAAGCTGAGAGATGTGTATTGTAGCTAAAACAGAAAATTGAAGATTCAACAAAGGTAAGAAAAATATAGCATTCATAAAGGCTTCAATGAGAACGTCGAAGGAATAAATGAGGAAGATTATCATACACAAATCAGTATATAGGGTAATCGATGTAATTTTCATATATGTATATCTTTCGATTTTATTCATATTTTACACACTATATAAAGGGCTTGTACTAAGTTTTATAGCCCTATTTTGATTAGCTTTTATGACCATTTTAGTCCTGTAAATATAGGTTGTATGTAGGTATTGCTAGAGGTAAAACTTTTAAAAAATATATCATCTAAGTCATCATGTTGGGAGTTTTTTAGTTTTATAAAGTGGTGCAAAATATTAACCAATATAACACCTTAGAGCTATCCGGGTGACATATGGGTAGATAGGCTTTTGGAGTATTATCTATGTTGGTTGACTATCATATTCTGCAACGATATCATATGAGCACTTTTAACCATGGTAGAGTATCTTGGACCTTTTATCATATAATCATTCAGATCTTATAAAGTTTATATTTATAATGTATATTATTTATTAAGTATTTATTGAAATATTTATGGATTTTTATAAAATCTTTCAAGGAGATTGATCATTTATATGATTTAGATAAAATTAATTAAATTCATAATAATGTAATGATTGTAGAATGCTAGTTTGTCATGCACATGAGACTTAGCTTTTGATCGTGTGACGTTGACGTGGGATTAAGGTGTCGCTTTGATATGTTAATCAAATAATCCAACTGGTGTGGTGTTGTGAATATATATATATATATATATATATATATATATATATATATATATATATATATATATATATATATATATATATATATATATATATATATATATATATATTCACAAGTTGATTGTCCACCTCCAAAAGATTCTTTTCGTGCTTTGACGTGCTCTGTGAGTGGAACTCCACCACCTAGTACTACTTTTGGAGTCTGCTTTCAGACATCTTTGGCTGCCGAACAGCTGGACTTCAGGGATATGAAGAGAAGAGAGACGTTCTTTTGACACCTTTAACAACAGTCTAATCTTAGCTGTCAATTGACATTTGGCACCGAGTTATGATGGTCAGATCATCGAATTTAGATTTCATGTATTTTATATATCCATTCAACATAAGTGAATTTTATATTTATTTCTCTCAATTTAAGGTTAGCACGTACATCCGTAAAAAACACAATCTTGTACGCAATCTTTGTTCAGTTGACAATGATTTGATTGTTAATTAATACTCGACCTTGTTACTCTTTGAAAACTTGTTATGATTGAAAGACTATTATGAGTGCTTTGTTATATATCTTTATCTCAAACTTTTCTGATTAATATCAACAGGTGTACGTGTGGAGAATCTCGCGACATAAATGCTACACTCGATTTGAGGTGGAGTAGCACAACCCAAAGGTTTCTGAGGCTTTTGTATCATCTGATCAGCCTTCCCCAGGACCAACTTACTAGATGTTATCAGGCTTGATTTGGTAAGCAATTTAAAAGAACAAAACGATTACATTAGAACAAATTTAAGAATATAAGGACGGAGAGGACAAATAACTTCAGCTCGATGCACTTGTAGAGACATAGATTAAATAGATGTACAATAGATACCGCTTGTTAGTGAATCTTTACGTCATGATTGAGATATTAGAATGGCTCAATCCAATTCTGGATACACAAAGTTACCCACACATATGCTCGAGTGGTGGAAGCAAGCATTAGGTTGGGTTGAGTTTGAGCGTCGTCTCTTGGTCTTCTCCCTTGGCGAGTGACTTACTTCTTCGTTGTCAGGCTCCTGCACACAGGATGAGATTAGGAAAGGAATTTTCCGACTCAACCCCTCTGAAAATTAAGTTAGTGATGAATGACGTAAGAGGGAGTTGAATGCTCAAAATCCTTCTCTTGACGCCGATCAAGAGGTTGGCTTTTATACCTATGAACGAGGGTTGATCGTACGTAATATGTTAATGGCGTCGACTCCTCGGGCGATCGGCTTGTACCTCCTATGAGAGTGCCAACCAACTTGCATGGATCTGTGCCGAGCAACACCGTTTTTAGCTTTGTGTTATGCAGCGTTGTCTCGTATAGCCTCGGACAAAATGAGAATAGGTGGTCATCCCATCCGAGTTCGAGGTGTCACATCGACGTAATGCGCCATATCAACTCTGAGGCTCCACGTTAGCATTGACGTGGCTACTGACTATTGTTGTGGGAGTAGTATCAGAATATGCCCATCCATTCTCTCTCTCTCTCTCTCTCTCTCTCTCCTCTAAAAAAAGGCATGCCCGGGGATCCTCATGGAGGGGCTCGAGGCATGGCTTAGTGCCTTTTGCTAGTTGGGTCAGTTGTCGTGCTAGGATTAGTGGTTTGGAAATCGGTTGACCAGGAGTTCTATTCGAGAGCTGGACTAGTCAAGCAACATAACTCAAGGAACTAGGCTAGCCGAGCAACACTTTTTGGGTGCAGGACTGGTCGAGCAATGCTGCTTGGGTGTAGGACTGGCGAGCAACATTGCTCGAGCATATGACTAGCCGAGCAATACTACTCAGGCATTGACTTGTTCAACCACACTGCTCAGGCACTGGGCACTGGATTGGTCAAGGAACACTGCTCGAGCACTTGACTAGCCGAGCAACATTACTCGAGCATTGGACTGGTCGAGTGATGTGACTCAAGCACTAGGCTGGCCAAGTAACACTACTTGGGCATAAGATTGGCCAAACAACGCTGCTCGGGTAGAGGTTTGGCTAAGCAACATTACTCGGGCATCAAACTGGCCGCAAGGCATAGCTCGGGCATCAAATTGGCCATGATGCGTGGTTTGGGCATTAGATTGGCCGAGACGTGACTCAAACATTAGATTGGCTGCAAGGCATGGCTCGAGCATCAATTGGCCTCAAGGCGTGTTTCGAGCATTGGACTAGTTGCGTGGCATGGCTTGAGCATTGGACTGGCCGAGACATGACTCAGACATTGGATTGGCCATTAGGCATGGCTCAGGCATTGGACTGGCTGAAATGCGACTCGGACATTATACTGGCCACGAGGCATAGCTCAGGCAATGGACTAGCTGAAACATGAAAAGAACATTGTTTTGCCGAGGTGCACAACTTGGGTATTATTTGGCTAAGGTGCACGACTCGAATACTATTTGGCAGAGGTGCAAAACTCAGACACTGTTTGGTCGCGGTGCACCACTCGAACACTATTTGGCTGAGGTGCATAACTGATACATTGTTTGGCTGAGGTGCACCATTCGGGCATTGTTTGGCCAAGGTGCACAACTTAGGCACTGTTTGGCCAAAGTGCACAACTCGGATATTGTTTGGCCAAGGTGCACAACTTGGGCAATATTTGGCTAAGGTGCATGACTCGGGCACTGTTTGGTTGAGGAGCATGATTGTTTGGTCGAGAAGCACCACTTGGATACTATTTGGCCAAGGAGCACCACTCGGACATTATTTGGCCAAGGTGCACTACTCTGGCACTGTTTGGCTAAGGTGCACCACTCGGGCATTGTTTGGCCAAGGTGCACAACTTAGGCACTGTTTGGCCAAGGTGCATCACTCAGGCACTATTTGGCCAAGGTGTACAACTCGAGCACTATTTATCTGAGATGCACAACTTGAGTACTATTTGGCCGAGGTGCACCATTTGGGCATTGTTTGGCCAAGGTGCACAACTCGGGCACTCTTTGGCCGAGGTGCATGACTTGAGCACTCTTTGGCCGAGGTGCATAACTCGAACACTGTTTGGCCAAGGTGCACCACTCGAGCATTGTTTAGCTGAGGTGCATCATTCAGGTACTATTTGCCCGAGGTGCATGACTCAGGCACTACTTGGCCGAGGAGCATGGCTCAGACATTATTTGGTCGGGGTTCATGACTCGAGCACTATTTAGTCGAGATGCACAACTCAGATACTGATTGGCCGAGGTGTGTGGCTCGAGCACTATTTGGCCGCATTCGACACTATTTGACCGAGGAGCACAACTAGGGCACTATTTGGCCAAGGTGCACAACTAGGGCATTATTTGGCCGAGATACATCATTTGAGCACTATTTGGCTAAGGTGCACCATTCGGATACTATTTGGTCGAATTGCACAACTTGGGCATTATTTGGTCGAGGTACACAACTCAGATATTGTTTGGCCAAGGTGCACAACTCGAGCACTGTTTGGCCAAGGTGCACCAGTCGGGCACTATTTGACTGAGGTGCACAGCTCGGACACTGTTTGGTCAAGGTGCACAACTTGAGCATTGTTTGGTCGAGATGCACAACTCAGATATTGTTTAGCCGAGATGCACCATTCAAGGACTATTTGGCCAAGGTGAATAATTCGAGCACTATTTGGCCGAGGTGCATCATTTGGGTACTATTTGGCCGAGGTGCACAACTCGGGCTTGTTTGGCCAAAGTGAACAACTTAGACATTGTTTGGCCGAATGGCACAACTCAAACACTATTTGGCCGAGGTGCACAACTCAAGCACTATTTAGCTGAGGTGCACCATTCGGGCACTATTTGGCCGAGGTGCATAACTCAAGTACTGTTTGGCCGAGGTTCATGGCTCGGGCACTATTTGATTGAGGTGCATGGCTTGGGCACTGTTTGGCCGAGGTGCATGACCCGGGCACTATTTGGCGAAGGTGCACAACTCAGATATTGTTTGGCCAAGGTGCATGACTCGAGCAATTTTTGGCCGAGGTGCTATAACCAAAGAGGGGTGGGCATCTGGAACCCCTCGGATTTTAGTGGTGAAGTGGGCGATGAAGAGAGAGAGGGATTCATCCTCTTTCTGCCTTAGCTCGAGAAGCATGTGTTGAAAAATCTTAGAGGCGACATCATATGCACAACAAAAGAACAAGAAAATAAAATCCCCAATTTCCCAAAAAGATGTTCATCGTCGTGCGAATATTGGTGCGTAAAATCCGTGAAACAAACTGCATATAGAATAGATTGTTACTTAGGGAGATCGTATATCCTTAAATCCTTGCAGATCTCTAGGAGAGGGTCAAGGAGGTCAAGCGCCCTCCTCTCTAGCGATGATCCACATAGTAGGGCTATGACGATGTTCCTCAAAACTCTAGGCTTACTTTGAGGTAGAGAGGGGGAGGAGAATAGGAGAGATAAGCAAAGGCTCTAGCCTATGTGTGTGGCCCTCGAAGCCCAATATCGAGCTGGTCGTAAGTCATACCTATCAGAACTTCTTTTGGCTTAGTGAATTATTATCTCCATAATAATTCACTCGATTTATCGACTACGGACGTACTAGGACACTACGCCGCAGTCCCTAGATGATACAGGGGGGAATCCAATCCATTGGACGTATCTATCCTCAGTTACCATGTACCTATAGTCCCTCATCCATCTAATATCCCAGAGACCATATATTGGGCATGGTACTGTCAGACCCATACGATTTCTACTCGAGTCTCGCTCTAATTAGATTCTCCCGGAGAACTCTTTCTTTCTCAATCTGAATGACCCTAGTCAGAGATTTGTTTGAGCAAGAACACATGTGATATTCCTCTTATGACACTAAGAGTGGATGATCTTCTTTTGACACTCAATAGCTCTCGTAAGATTGACTATCACTCCCGATGACTGGTTGTACTAGATCTGTAACATCCAAACCTATAAGTTCGATATCAAAGAATGGAGCACTCATATAGGACATCCTTGGTGTCTCAAGTCTAAGGACCAGATACACCATTGGGACTTTGGAATCGTTGTCTGACAATAAGGCATCATCAACCATCCAACATTCCATAAGCGGATCAATTAGTGAACCCATTCTCCAATGAGCACCTATACTATATCCATTATATAAGCACCTGTACATAAGCGGATCAATTAGTGAACTCATTCTCCAATGAGCACCTGTACTGTATCCCTAGTGTCCCTACACAAGTAGCTATGAGACCAGCTGCATCCATCATATGGACGGGTATACAGCACATCAGTCTGTCCGGTTATCACGATATCTCTCTCGAGTAACCTATGACCGAGATTATTTAGAATCTGTGTTTAAAGGTGAATCGATCTCATTATCATGATCTCATCATGATTCGATCCTCATTGCACAGATCCAAGGACATCACAATATATTCATGCATATATGTAATAGTCAATATAAAGTGAATGCCAAAATATAATAAGCAAAAAGATTTCGTGTCAAGTCACACGTGCCATCACTCACGTGATTGATTTGCTGAGTACCTATAACTAGTAATCTTTCACTTAACCTAAAGCCAATCACCTATATGTCTGATCCCCATCAGACCCCTATGACGCTCAAAGACAATCTAAGATAACAGTTTTGTCAATGGATTTGTAATGTTATCTTCGTATAGAACTTTTTTCACTGCTATATCTCCTCAGGTCATGATATCTTTAATAAGTTAGAACCTCCTCAGAACACTTCTGATGAGACTCGGGTTCCCTTATTTGAGTAATCGCCCTATAGTTATCGCAATATATAGAATCGGCTCCTCGCTACTTGGCCCGACTCCTAGATCTGTGATGAACTTCTTTATCTAGACTCCCTCCTTTGCTGCCTCTACTGCAGTAATGTACTTCGCCTTTGTGGTTGAGTAAGCAATAGTATCTTGCTTGGAACTCTTCCAGCATACTACTCCTCCATTCAAGGTGTACACACACTCCAAATTCGACTTGCTATCATCAATATCATACTGAAAACTTAAGCCTGTGTAGCCTTCAACCTTGAGGCTACTACCTCCATATACTAGTAAAAGATCCTTAGTCCTTCTCAAGTACTTAATGATACACTTTACTTCTTTCCAATGCTCCAAGCTTGGATTCGCCTGATATCTACTCATGACACTCAGAGCATACGCTATATCAGGCTTGGTACATAGCATGACATATATGATAGACCCTATTACTGATGTATAGGGTATCCTATCCATGTTCGCCCTTTATTCAGGAGTATTTGGGGACATACTCCTAGAAAGCGATATCCCATGTCTCATCGTTATGAGACCTCTCTTGGAATTTTTCATTCCAAACCTTTTGACAATGGTGTCTATGTACTTGGACTATGACAAGCCAAGCATCCTCTTGGATCTATCTCTATAGATCTGAATCTCCAAATATAGGATGCTTCCCCTAAGTCCTTCATGGAGAAGTGTCTAGATAACCAAACCTTTACTGTGGATAGCATTCCTACATCATTCCTAATGATTAGGATGTCATCCACATATAACACCGAAAGGGTGACAGCACTCCTACTTACCTTCCTGTACACACAAGACTCATCTTCGTTCTTAATGAAGTTATAAGATCTGATTGTCTCATCAAATCTTATGTTCCAACTTTAGTAAGCTTGCTTTAGTCTATAAATGGATCTAAGAAACCTGCACACCTTATCTGGGCAGTCCTTAGACACGAATCCCTCGGGTTGTATCATATACACCTCCTCCTCGAGGTTCTCATTGAGAAATACGATTTTTATATCCATTTACCAAATCTTATAATCATAGTGTGCTACAATAACCAATAGAATTCAGATGGATTTTAGCATTGCTATGGGTGAGAAGGTTTCGTCATAGTCAACACCTTGCCTTTGACGATACCCCTTAGCCACTAGCCTTGCTTTATAGGTCTATACTTTTCCATCTACTCCAATATTTTTCTTAAAGATCCACTTACAATCGATGGGTATAATACCTTCAGGCGCATCAACTAAGTTTCAAACCTTATTGGAGTATATAGAATCCATCTCAGAATTCATGGCTTCTTGTCACTTCCCTTAGTCTATACTCAAAATAACCTCCTCATAAGTCTAAGGATCAATATCCTCAACATCCTCTCTTCTAATATGTCCCACATATCTCTCAGGAGGATGAGATACTCTGTCGAACCTACGTAAAGTTGGAACTTGTGTATTAGGTATTGAATACACTCGGGCTGTAGAGTGGTGCTTGAGTTAGGTTCTCCAATCTCGCTCAACTCTATCATGCTCCCATTGTCTCCGCTAAGAATATATTCCTCCTCAAGAAATATTGCTCTCTTAACTACAAAGATCTTTTGGTCCTCAAGATGATAGAAATAATACCCACAAGTTTCCTTGGGGTATCCCATGAACTTACATCGCTCTATCCTCAATTCCAACTTATCGGGGTTATATCTTTTAACATGGGCAGGGCAGCTCCAAATCTTAACAACCTTAAGATTGGGCTTCTTCCCTTTCCATATCTCATATGGTGTAGACATTACCGACTTAATTGGAACTCTGTTCAGAAGGTAAGTTGCGGTCTCTAGGGTATATCCCCAAAATGAGATGGGTAGGTCAACGAAACTCATCATGGACCGTTCCATGTCTAACAACGTATGATTCCACCTTTTAGACATACCATTGAGCTGATGTATATAAGGAGATATCCATTGGGATAATATTCCATGGTCCTTGAGGAACTAGGTAAACTTTGTACTTAAGTACTCACCTCCTCGATCTAATCGAAAAGTCTTGATACTCTTTCTAGTCTGGTTCTCAACTTCATTCTTATACTCTTTGAATTTCTTAAAGGCTTCAGACCTATATTTTATTAAGTACACATATATATACCTTGAGAAATCATCAGTAAAGGTAATGAAGTAGGAGTAACCACCAATGGCATGAGTTGATATGGGTCCACATACATCACTATGTATGAGTTCCAGTAGCTCAGTGGCTCTATCTCTAGTTCTACTAAATGGAGAGTTGGTCAGTTTTCCATAGAGGCAAGGCTCGCAAGTTATATATGACTAATAGTCGAATGGATCTAGATATCGAATCTTTAGCAACTTTTGAATTCTTCCTTCATAGATGTGACCTAGCCTATAATACCACAAGTATGCACTATTCATCTCATCTTATTTTCTCTTAGACACACTTATATTCATGATACGTGGAGTAGTGTCTAGCATAAACAAACCTTTATGTAATATTCCTCTCGCCAATCTCCTCGGTTTTGCTAGAATCTATCATAAATTATAGATGTGATAAGCAATACCGATATCTAATACCAATGCACTATCACAAAAATCTAACAATTGGAGATTGATCATGAATATACCATTAAGCTTCGTCAAGCTTTTGTTTCACCCTCTCTATAAGGTACTCTTTGCAGTTCCTCTTCCAGTACCTATCTGTGCCACAGTGGAAGCAATGGCCTTTATTCTTAACTGGGTCTTTCTTAGCAATTTTTGCTTTACCTGGTCCCTTCAATCATCCTAGCGCGAAAGAGGCTCTTGGATATCTCGTATCGCTGAGTCCTTCCCTGTTCCTCAAATAGTTTGCGGACATATAGGAGAATGGATCTGACATCCATCTTTTCATGTTGTCTTTATAACTCAAGAGTCATAAAGCCTAACATATAACACTGAGCAAGAGTGGAGTCATCAATGTACTTCACGTAGTGAGCGATCTCATCCTCACTTGCCACTTCCTCGAGCATAGGCATGCTAGTCATAGGTGCCCAGCAAGCCAATCACGTGAGTGATGGCACGTGTGACTTAATATAGAATCTTTTTGCTTATTATATTTTGGCATATATCACTTTATAACTATTGCATAAATGCATACATATATTGTGATGTCCTTGGATTTGCGCAATGGGAATCGGATCGTGATGAGATCACGATAGTGAGATCGATTCACCTTTAAACACATATCCTAAATAATCCCGGTCATAGGTTACTCGAGAGGGATATCATGATAACCGGACAAATTGGTGTGCTGTATACCCATCCATATGATGGATGCAGTGGGTCTCATAGCTGCTTGTGTGGAGACACTAGGGATATAGTATAGGTGCTCATTGGAGAATGAGTTTACTGATTGATCCGCTTACGGAATGCTGGATGGTTGATGATGCCTTATTGTCAGACAGCGATTCCGTAGTCCTAGTAGTGTATCTGGTCCTTAGACTTGAGACACTAAGGATGTCTTGTATGAGTGCTCCACTCTTTGATACCAGACTTATAGGTTTGGCTGTCCCAGATCTAGTATAACTGGTCATTGGAAGTGGTAGTCGACCTTACGAGGGCTATTGAGTGTCGATAGTGGATCATCCACTCTTGGCGTCATGAGAGGAATATCTCATGTGTTCTTGCTCAGACAAATCCCTGGCTAGGGTCATTCGGGTTGAGAGAGAAAGAGTTCTCCGGGAGAATCCGATTAGAGCGAGACTCGAAAAGAAACCGTGTGGGTCTGACAACACCATGCTCGATATACGGTCTCTAGTATATTAGATGGATGAGGGACTATAGGTACACGGTAACTGAGGACAGACAGGTCCAATGGATTGGATTCCCCTGTATCGTTTGGGGACTATGACGTAGTGGCCTAGTACGTCCGTAGTCGATGAGTCGAGTGAATTATTACAAAGATAATAATTCATTGAGTTAGAAGGAGTTCTGAAAGGTATGACTCACGGTCAGCTCGATATTGGGCCTAGAGGGTCACACACATATGGTAGGCATTGCGATGAATAGAGGTTCGGATATGAGATATCCGACGGAGCCCTTGTCTTATTGGATGCAGATCCAATACCCACTAGGGGAGGACCCATTAGGGTTTGACAGGGGACCTCTATAAATAGGAGGGATTCAGAGCCCGATGGTCTAGAGAGCTTTTGTTTGCCTTTTCCTATTCTCCTCTCCATCTCCACCTCAGAGTAGGTCTGGAGTTTTGAGGAGCGTCGTCGCAACCCTGCTGTGTGGATCACCGCTAGAGAGGAGGACGCTTGACCTCCTTCACCCTCTCCTACGGATCTGCAAGGAAATAGGGATATACGATCTCCCTAGGTAACACAATCTACTCTATACGCAGTTTCATGTTTCGCGGATTTTTACGTACCAATCTTCGCACGACGATGAACATCTCTTTAGGAATCAGGGATTTTGTTTTTCTTGTTCTTCTACTACACATATGATGTCGCCCCCAAGGATTTCCCAACAGTGGTATCAGAGCCACGTTGTTCGTGCGAATGATTGGTTTTGAACTACGTGTGTTGTGTTTAGGAAAAATTTTGACGTCAAAATTGTTGACGCACAAACAAGGAAGGGCAGCAACAGTTGCTACCCTCGATCTGTGTGCGTGCAGCGTAGCCGAAGGCGGGCAGCACAGGGGCTGCGTTTGCTGCAGCCGGCCAGGGGCCTGCTTGCAGCAGGCTTGCTGCCGGCGGGGCTGGCAGCCCACGGGCAGAGGCGCCGCCGCTGCTCCCGTGGGCGAAACCCCCCCTAAGGAGCGGTCGCCCGGCGGGACAGCACCGCCTGCAGAGGCGGCGACGGCGGCGCCCGAAAGGGGCGCCCACCCGCAGCGGTAGCGCTGCCAGCGGGCGTGCCGCCTGTAGGCGAGGGTAGTGCCCTCGCCCCGCCGCAGGCAGGGTGGCAGCAACGGCAGCAGCGAAAAAGGGAAAGGGCATTAGGGTTTTCTGGGCAAAAGACAATTTTGCCCATCGGAATTTGAGAAATTCCAGTTTCTATCTTTTGTCCAAATTATGAAAATACCCCTATGAATTCAGAAATTCCCTATAATGTCCCTGATTTCAGAAAATATTAATTAATTAAAAGGTTTAGTTGATTATTTTTTTTATTATTATTATCTAGTAGTCCTACATGATGATGATTATTTATACATGTGTTGTATGATGTGTGGACGGATGATCATGGACCGTGGGATGTGATTATTATTATTGATGTCTGCGAACCTCCATTATATTTCTCGTTTATTGTCGGGCCTACGTGCCTATGATTAAGTTGTAATCACATGAGGAGGCATAGCGGGAGCGTGGATACGATAGCGGGACCCACGAGACAGACGATCATGATGCATGAAGATGCATGAAGATGTCGACGGAACCGACAAGGACGAAATGGACGATCACAGGGCATGGAGATGCACCGTTGCACACATAGATCTTGATGTGAGTGATTAGGCCTACTGGCTCGGGCCTAATCATATTAGGTTGTGGTCTATGATTATCTGGTGTAATTGCTTATACACATACTATATATGTATATATATTTACATGCGAGGTAGATATATATTAAATATGTATATGTGTGACATGTCATATTAGGAGACCAAATCATAGAAACATCTCTCAATAATATTAAGTCGGTAAACATGAGGCAATTAGATTGACCCACGTGGCCTTCCATCGTTATAAGTAGGAACCGATTCCCGGTGTAGGTTGAGTTGGTCGAGTCCCTCGAGACTCACCTATATCGCGATTTGCTATCTTACTTACGACATAGAGATGTCACCGGTGACTTAAGGGCATAGTATACTTGGTCGAGTCCCTCGAGGGTATATCATCAAATCAGACTCATCTTGTAACGAAGGTGTTGACTTAACCGAGCATCATGGTTGGTCGAGTCCCTCGAGGCCATGGTGATTCGAAGGCCGAACAGGACGGGAATCACAAAGAGTTGTGATCGACAAGAGTTGCCTACCTTTTAGGCTTAGTGTGATTGGTCGAGTCCCTCGAGGTTACACTAAGACATTGATTGGATCCTGATCCCTACTAGAAGTCTGGCGGAGACTTTCGTTTCACGTGCTGAGGGTGTCGCATGACTCGTTAGTAAAATAGTGGGAGCATATTAAGATAAAAGTTCATATCTTGATAGTTTATTTCTTGCAAAATCTGCATGTTATTTATTTCTGCTGCATCTTTATTTTCAAAAAATGTCGCTTTCAAATCCCTTACGTGGCATACTTGATGTCAACCGCCTCACTGGTCCAAATTATACGGATTGGCTCCGTAACTTGAGAATTGTTCTCACAGCGGAGAAAATCGTGTACGTCCTTGATACAGTGATGCCTGTGCCCGAAGAAGGGGCAAACGAGAATGAGATCGCTCGCTACGTGAAGTACATTGATGACTCCACTCTTGCTCAGTGCTATATATTGGGCTCTATGACTCCTGAGTTACAGAGACAACATGAAAAGATGGATGCCAGATCCATTCTCCTACATGTCCGCAAATTGTTTGAGGAATAGGGAAGGACTCAGCGATATAAGATATCTAAGAGCCTCTTCCGCGCTAGGATGACTGATGGGACACCGGTTCAGAACTATGTCCTAAAGATGATTGAGTGGATAGAGAAACTCACAGTTCTAGGAATGGTCCTAGAGGATAACTTGTGTGTGGACATTGTGCTTCAGTCCCTACCAGATTCCTTTTAACAGTTCATAATGAATTTTAATATAAACAAGCTTGAAGTGACTCTCCCAAAGCTTCTCAATATGTTGAGGGCGGCAAAGAGTACTATCAAGAAAGAGAAGCCAGTTCTCTACACTGGTGAGACCAAAAGGAAAAGGAAAGCAGAAAGGTCCCTTAAGAAGGGAAACGGCAAGGTCAAACCAGGTAAAGCAAAGGTTGCTAAGAAAGACCCAGCAAAGGACAAAGGCCAGTGCTTCCACTATGGTAAAGATGGGCACTGGAAGAGAAACTGCAAAGAGTACCTTGCAGAAAGGGCGAAACAAAAGCTTGATGAAGCTTCAGGTACATTCATGATCAGTCTCCATTTGTCAGACTCTTATGATAACATATGGGTATTGGATACCGGTAGTGCTTATCATATATACAATTCGTTGTAGATTCTGGCAAGGCCTAGGAGACTAGAGAGAGGCGAGATGGACCTCAAGATGGGTAATGGAGCAAAAGTTACTATAGTAGCTGTTGGCGAGGTCACCCTACATTTGCCTAGTGGAGCTTTTATTGCATTAGATGAATGTTATTTTGTTCCTTCTATTATCAAAAACATTATCTCTATTTTATGTTTAACAGTTAGTAGATATAAATTTGTTTTTTAGAACAATGATTGTTCGATATTATTAGATGATAAGATCATCATGAAAGGAACATTGCATAATGGTTTATTTATATTAGACACCACTCCACAAATCATGAATGTAAATGTGTCCAAAAGTAAACGAGATGAGTTGAACAGTGTATACTTGTGGCATTGTAGGCTAGGTCACATCCATGAAAGAAGGATTCAAAAGTTGCTAAATGATGGATATCTAGATCCATTCGACTATGTGTCATATGCAACTTGTGAGCCTTGCATTCGTGGAAAACTGACCAACTCTCCATTTAGTGGAACTGGAGAGAGAGCCACTGAGTTGTTGGAACTCATACATAGTGATGTATGTGGACCCATGTCAACTCATGCCATTGGAGGTTACTCCTACTTCATTACATTTACTGATGATTTCTCAAGGTATGGATATGTGTACTTAATGAAGTACAAGTCTGAGGCCTTTGAGAAATTCAGAGAGTATAAGAATGAGGTGGAAAACCAGACTGGAAAGAGTATCAAAACTCTTCGATCAGATCGTGGATGTGAGTACTTAAGTACAGAGTTCACTCAGTTCCTCAAGGACCATGGGATATTATCCCAATGGACACCTCCTTATACACCTCAGCTCAATGGTGTCTCTGAAAAGAGAAATCGTACATTATTAGATATGGTATGGTCCATGATGAGTTTCGCTGACCTACCCATCTCATTCTGGGGATATGCCTTAGAAACCGCAGTTTACCTTCTGAACAGAGTTCCAACTAAGTCGGTAGTGTCTATACCATATGAGATATGGAAAGGGAAGAAGCCTGATCTTAAGGTTGTTAAGATTTGGGGCTGCCCTGCACATGTTAAAAGACACAACCCCGATAAGTTAGAATCAAGGACAGAGCGATGCAAATTTGTGGGTATTAATTCTATCATCTCAAGGATCAAAAGGTCTTTGTAGCTAAGAGAGCAGTGTTCCTTGAGAAGGAACACATTCTTGGCGGAGATAGTGGGAGAATGATAGAATTGAGCGAGGTTGGAGAACCAAACTCAAGCACCACTCTCTGACCCAGAAATCGTTCAGTACCTAATACACAAGTTTCAACTTTACGGAGGTTTGATAGAGTATCCCATCCTCCCAGAGATATGTGGGACATATTAGAGGAGAGGATGCAGAGGATATTGATCCTCGGACCTACGAGGAGGCTATTATGAGTATAGGCACGCAGGAAGTGGCAAGAAGCCATGAATTCGAGATGGATTCTATGTACTCCAATAAGGTTTGGAACCTAGTTGATGCTTGCAAGGTATTGTACCCATCGGTTGCAAGTGGATCTTTAAGAAAAAAAGATTGGAGTAGATGGAAAGGTAGAGACCTATAAAGCAAGGCTAGTGGCTAAGGGGTATCGTTAAAGGCAAGGTGTTGACTATGACTTAAACCTTCTCACCCAGAAGCAATGCTAAAATCCATCGAAATTCTATTGGCTATTGCAAGACACACTATGATTATGAGATCCGGGTAGATGGATGTGAAAACCGCATTCCTCAATGGGAACCTCGAGGAGGAGGTGTATTTGATGCAACCTGAGGGATACGTGTCCAAGAACTGTCCAGATAAGGTGTGTAGGTTGCTTAGATCCATTTATGGATTAAAGCAAGCTTCCCGAAGTTGGAACATAAGATTTGATGAGGCAATCAGATTTTATGACTTCGTTAAGAACGAAGATGAGCCTTGTGTATACAGAAAGGTAAGTGGTAGTGCTATCACCTTTTTTGTGTTATATGTGGATGACATCCTGATTATTGGGAATGACGTAGGAATGCTATCCACAGTAAAGGCTTGGTTATCTAGACACTTCTCTATGAAGGACTTAGGGGAACCATCCTATATTTTGGGGATTAGAATCTATAGAGATAGATCCAAGAGGATGCTTAGCTTGTCCTAGTCCAAGTACATAGAAACCATTGTCAAAAGGCTTGGAATGAAAAATTCCAAGAGAGGTCTCATACCAATGATACATGGGATATCGCTTTCTACGAGTATGACCCCAAAGACTCCAGAAGAAAGGGCGAACATGGATATGATACCTTATGCCTCAACAATAGGGTCTATCATGTATGCCATGCTATGTACTAGGCCTGATATAGCGCATGCTGTGAGTGTCACGAGCAGGTATCAAGCGGATCCAAGCTTGGAGCACTGGAAAGCAGTAAAGTGTATCCTTAAGTACTTGAGAAGGACTAAGGATCTTTTACTAGTATATGGAGGTAATAGCCTTAAGGTTGAAGGCTACACTAACTCAAGTTTTCAGTCTGATGTCGATGATAGCAAGTCGAATTCAGGGTATGTGTACACCTTGAATGAAGGAGCAGTGTGCTGGAAGAGTTCCAAGCAAGATACCACTGCTGACTCGACCACAGAAGCGGAGTACATTGTTGCATCAGATGCAACAAAAGAGGGAGTTTGGGTGAAGAAGTTCATCATAGACTTGGGAGTCATGCCGGGTAGCGAAGAGCCGATCTCCCTATATTGCGACAACAACGGGGTGATTGCTCAAGCAAAGGAACCTAGGTCTCATAAAAAATCTAAGCATATTCTGAAGAGGTTCCACCTTATCAAAGAGATCGTGACCCGAGGAGATGTAATAGTGGAAAGAGTTCCATCCGAAGATAACATTGCAGATCCACTAACAAAGCCGTTGTCTCAGATTTGTTTTGAGCGTCACAGGGGTCTGATGGGGATCAGACACATAGGTGATTGGCTTTAGGTCAAGGGGGAGATTGCTAGTCATAGGTGCCCAGCAAGCCAATCATGTGAGTGATGGCACGTGTGACTTAATATAGAATCTTTTTTATTATTATATTTTGGCATATATCACTTTATAACTATTGCATAAATGCATACATATATTGTTATGTCCTTGGATTTGTGCAATGGGAATCGGATCGTGATGTGATCATGATAGTGAGATCGATTCACCTTTAAACACATATCCTAAATAATCCCGGTCATATGTTACTCGAGAGGGATATCGTGATAACCGGACAGACTGGTGTGCTGTATACCCGTCCATATGATGGATGCAATTGGTCTCATAGCTGCTTGTGTGGGTACACTAGGGATACAGTACAGGTGCTCATTGGAGAATGAGTTCACTGATTGATCCGCTTACGGAATGCTGGATGGTTGATGATGCCTTATTGTCAGACAGTGATTCCGTAGTCCTAGTGGTGTATCTGGTCCTTAGACTTGAGACACCAAAAATGTCTTGTATGAGTGCTCCACTCTTTGATACCAGACTTATAGGTTTGGCTATCCCAGATCTAGTACAGCTGGTTATTGGGAGTGGTAGTCGATCTTACGAGGGCAATTGAGTGTCGATAGAGGATCATCCACTCTCGGAGTCATGAGAGGAATATCCCATGTGTTCTTGCTCAGACAAATCCCTAGCCAGGGTCATTCGGGTTGAGAGAGAAAGAGTTCTCCGGGAGAATCCGATTAGAGTGAGACTCGAGAAGAAACCGTGTGGGTCTGACAACACCATGCTCGATATACGGTCTATGGTATATTATATGGATGAGGGACTATAGGTACACGGTAATTGAGGACAGACAGGTCCAATGGATTGGATTCCCCTGTATCGTCTGGGGACTACGGCGTAATGACCTAGTACATCCGTTGTCGATGAGTCGAGTGAATTATTACAAAGATAATAATTCACTGAGTTAGAAGGAGTTCTGACAGGTATGACTCATGGCCAGCTCGATATTGGGCCTAGAGGGTCACACACATATGGTAGGCATTGCGATGAATAGAGGTTCGGATATGAGATATCCGACGGAGCCCTTGTCTTATTAGATGCAGATCCAATACCCACTAGGGGAGGACCCATTAGGGTTTGACAGGGGACCTCTATAAATAGGAGGGATTCAGAGCCCCGTGGGCTAGATAGCTTTTGTTTGCCTTTTCCTATTCTCCTCTCCATCTCCACCTCATAGTAGGTCTGGAGTTTTGAGGAGCGTCATCGCAACCCTGCTGTGTGGATCACCTCTAGAGAGGAGGACGCTTGACCTCCTTCACCCTCTCCTAAGGATCTTTAAGGAAACAGGGATATACGATCTCCCTAGGTAACACAATCTACTCTATACGCAGTTTCATGTTTCGCGGATTTTTGCATACCAATCTTCGCACGACGACGAACATCTCTTTGGGAATCGGGGATTTTGTTTTTCTTGTTCTTCCGCTGCGCATATGATGTCGCCCCCAAGGATTTCCCAACAAGGCATCACTGTATCAAGGACGTACGTGATTTTCTCCGTCATGAGAACAATTCTCAAGTTATAGAGCTAATCCATATAATTTGGACCCGTGAGGCGGTTGATATCAAGTATGCCACGTAAGGGATTTGAAAGTGATATTTTCTGAAAATAAAGATGCAATATAAATGAATAACATGTAGATTTTGCAAAAAAAAAAATAAACAATCAAGATATGGACTTCTATCTTAATATGCTCTCACTATTTTACTAGCGAGTCATGCGACACCCTTAGCACATGAAACGAAAATCTCCGGCAGACTTCTAATGGGAATTAAGATCCAATTAGCATCTTAGTGTAATCTCGAGGGACCCGACCAATTACACTAAGCCCAAAAGGTAGGCAACTCTTGTCGATCACAACTTATTGTGATTCCCGTCATGTTCGGCCTTCGAATCATTATGGTCTCGAGGGACTCGACCAACCATGATGCTCGGTTAAGTCAACACCATCGTTACAAGATGAGTCTGATTCGATGATATACCCTCGAGGGACTCGACTAAGCATACAATATCCTTAGGTCACCGGTGACATCTCTATGTCGTAGGCAAGATAGTGAATCATGATATAGGTGAGCCTCGAGGGACTCGACCAACTCAACCTACACTGGAAATCGGTCCCTACCTATAATGATGGAAGGCCACGTGGGTCAATCTAATTGCCTCACATTTACCGACTTAATATTATTGAGAGAGGGGTTTCTATGATTTGGTCTCTTAATATGATATGTCACACATATACATATTTAATATATATCTACATCGCATATAAATATATATACATATCTAATAGGTGTATAAGCAATCACATATCACATGAGCAATCACACCAGATGATCATGGACCACAGCCTAATGTGATCAAGCCCGAACCAATGGGCTTAATCACTCACATAAGATCTATGTGTGCATCGGTGCATCTCTATGCCCTGTGATCGTCCATCTCGTCCTCGTCGGTTCCCTCGACATCTCGACGCATCTCCTTGCATCGTGATCATCCGTCTCATGGGTCCCGCTATCGCTTCCACGATCCCTCTACACCTCCTTGTGTGATTACAACTTAATCATAGGCACACAGGCCCGACAATAAACCAAAAATATAATAGAGGCTCGTATGCCTCAATAATAATAATCATAAGTACACACATCACACGGTCCATGATCATTCGTCCACATATCATACATCACATATATAAATCATCATCATGTAGGACTACTAGGTAATAATAAAATAATAATCAATTAAAACTTTTAATCAATTAATATTTTTTAAAATCAGGGACATGTAAGAAATTTTTTAAACTCTCAAATTTACATCTAGGTAATTTGGATAAAAGGACAGAACTAGAATTTCTCAAATTCATAGGGGCAAAACTATCTTTTTCTTTGCCCAAAACCCTAAGCCCCTCTCCCTCTCTCTTATTGTTGCCACCGTCGTCACCGCCACCTTGTAGGGCAGCAGCGCCTACGGTCGTTGCTCCCGCGGGCAAAACACCTCGCAGGGGTGCCCCCGCCTCAGCGGGTGGTTCTACCCGCGGGGCAACGCCCGCAGGCGGTGCTGCCTAGCCGGGCGACCGCCCCTGCGATGTGTTTTGCCAGCGGGAGAAACGGCCGCAGGCGCTGCTGCCCTCCGACGCCTCACCCCGTGGGAGAAGCGGCCGTAGGCGTCGCTGCCCTGCGGCACCTCTGCCCGCGGGCTGCCAGCCGCTCCGGTCGCAAGCCTACTGAAAATAGGTTGTCGACCGGCTATTGCAGGCTCTTGGTTGCGGTTGCGTTGCATGCATGTAGATCAAGGGATTGTTGCCCTTTCTCGCTTTTGCGTCAATGTTTTTGATGTCAAAAGTTTCTCTAAAACATAATATACGCAGTTCAAAACCAATCTATCATATGAATAATCTAGCTCTGATACCACAGTTGGGAAATCTTGGGGGCGACAGCATATGCACAGCGGAAGAATAAGAAAACAAAATCCCCAATTTTTCAAAAAGATATTTGTCGTCGTGTGAAGATTGGTGCGTAAAAATCCGCAAAACAAACTAAATATAGAATAGATTATGTTATATAGGGAGATCATATATCCCTGAATCCTAGCAGATATCTAGGAGAGGGTGAAGGAGGTCAAGCGCCCTTCTCTCTAGTGGTGATCCACACAGCAAGGCTACGATGATACTCCTTAAAACTTCATTCTTGCTTTGAGGTGGAGAGGGGGAGAAGAATATGAGAGGCAGGCAAAGGCTTAGCCTATGAACCACTGAATCCTTCCTATTTAAAGAGGTCCCTTGTCAGACCCTAACGGATCCTCCCATATTGGGTATTGGATCTACATCCAACTACTAAAGCCTCTTAGATTAGTATATCTCTATCCAATAATCTCTCATGAGATCTTATTAGATCTCATCCATAGGATCCAATAATTCATGGGCTTATTGAATATCCAATAAGATAGAGGCTTTGGTGGATATCTCATATTCGTACCTCTACTCATCGTAGTGTCTACCATATGTGTGTGACCCTCTAGGCCCAATATTGAGCTGGCCGTGAGTCATAGTTGTCAGAACTCCTTCTGGCTTAGTGAATTATTATCTCTATAATAATTCACTCGACTTATTGATTGCGAACGTACTAGGCCACTACGCCACAGTCCTCAGACGATATAGGGGAATCCAATCCATTGGACTTATCTGTCCTTAGTTACCATATACCTATAGTCCCTCATTCATCTAATATCCCAAAGACTGTATACTGGGCATGGTGCTGTCAAACCTATATGGTTTCTACTTGAGTCTCGCTCTAATCGGATTCTCCCGGAGAACTATTTCTTTCTCAATCCGAATGACCCTGGCTAGGGATTTGTCTGAGCAAGAACGCATGGGATATTCCTCTCATGACACCGAGAGTGGATGATCTTCTATCAACACTCAATAACCCTCGTAAGATTGATTGCCACTCCCAATAACCGATTGTACTAGATCTGGGACATCCAAACCTATAAGTCCGGTATCAAAGAATGAAGCACTCATACAGGACATCCTTGGTGTCCCAAGTCTAAGGACTAGATATACCACTAGGACTACGAAATCACTGTCTAACAATAAGGCATCTTCAACCATCCAATATTCCGTAAGCGGATCAATCAGTGAATTCATTCTCCAATGAGCATCTCTACTATATCCCTAGTGTCCCCACACGAGCAGCTATTAGACCAGCTGCATCCATCATATGGATGAGTATATACATACCAGTTTGTTCGATTATCTTGATGTCCTTCTCGAGTAACCTATGACCGGGATTATTTAGGATCTGTGTTTAAAGGTGAATTGGTCTCATTATCGTGATCTCATCACGATCTGATTCTCATTACACAGATCGAAGGGCATCACAATATATTTATGCATGTATGCAATAGTCAATATAAAGTGATAAATGTCAAAATATAATAAGCAAAAAGATTTTATGTCAAGTCACACGTGCCATCACTCACATGATTGGCTTGTTGGGCACCTATGACTAGTAGCATGGCCATGAACAGTTTAGGTCTTGCATTGGCTAAGAAGTGAAACTCGAGTTCCCTTATAAGCCAATCAAAAGATGAGACCAAGGATAGCCTTAATCGATTGTACCACATCCGAGCTGGGCCTCAAAGAGTGGTAGGAAATGCCCAACACATCAGGAGTCGAAAGTGCCATATAGGGCCATCTGGGCCCGGAAGGTGGCAATGTGCTCGGCTAGATCGGAGCCACCATCATAGGCCTCCAACATCGAGAGGCGAAAGTTGAGGGGGATAGGCTTGTCCTAAATTTCTTGGGAAAAGGGGGGGGACACAGCCGAGGTACTTTTCCCGAGCTCCTCCTTGGATTTATGGAATTCACTTTGAACCTCATCCAAGAGCCAGTTCACCAACTGCAACTAGACTCAGAATGAGTTGTCCGTCGAGTCGAACGATAGTGTTGGCTTCGGGGAAGGTCGAGGCAGCACATCTAGGCATAGCGACATTGTGCTCTACCATTGGCCTTGGGTGTCCTAATTACTCTCTGGTTGGGGGGTGGGCATTTGGAGCCAGAGGTGGCGGTCGATCGGGGTGGCATTGTGAGGTGTAGGGATGAGCATAGGTTAGATCATGGGTGATGGCCATGGGGGGAGAATCATTTGTTGAGCTAGCTGGGGTATGAGGGGTGTGATGGTTTGCATTATCCCAGCTTGTTAGGATCAAGAGCGCACTAAGAGGGGGGAGTGAATTAGTACAGCGGGAAACTTTCGTTAATTCAAAAAACTTATTTCGATTAAAGTCGATTCAATGAGAATGGTTTCAACTCAATCCATTTCGGAAGGAATTTGAACTTGAAACCTTTCATGAAAGTGCAAGAGAAGACTAAGGTGATTTGCAGCAATGTAAGTTGCACAAATGAAAAGCGTTAGTTTCGTAAAGTCTTCGTACGATTAAAGTTGCTCTCGGAAGATGTTTACATCAAAGCATTTGTAGACGTAGTTAAAGCATCGTAACGAGGAGAGGCAGTTTGCTATAAAAGAAAGTTGCTCAAAGTAAATGCAAACCGAGTTTTAGAATGGTTTAATCAACGTGACCTACATCCACTTTCGGTTTCCTCCTCCGACGAGGTCACCGGCGTCCACTAGAGGCCTTCCTTTAATAGGCAAAGGCTAACCACCTTTTACAGCTTTTCTTCTTTTATCGGGCTTAGGATGTTAGGATCAGGGGTCGGCACTAAGAGGGGGGTGAATTAGCGTAGCGGTAAAAAAATGTCGATTTCTGAAAATCTTTTCATACGTTGAAAATCGAACTCGGAAATGCTTAACTTTGAAAGTGAAGTAAGAGTGTAAAGATAGCTTGAAGGCAGGAAACAATTAAAGAGGTTTGTAGTAAAGATAAATTGCTCAAAGAAATGCAAACCGAGTTTTAGAGTGGTTCGATCAACGTGACCTATATTCACTTTCGACTTCCTCCTCCGATAAGGTCACCAGTGTCCACTAGAGGCCTTCCTTCAATAGGTGAAGGAAAATCACCTTTTACACCCCTCTTCTTCTTTTATCGGGTTTAGGAGATAACCCTTACAAGCACTCACACTCCTCTTACAGAAATCTAAGTATAAGCTAGATAAGGGAATTCACTTATAGTCGCAATAGTATTTTCTCACTTTTAATCTCTTTGTGCTTGTGTGTTTTAACCAGGGATGAGAGAGGTATTTATAGGCTTCAAGTTGATTTAAACTTAGAGCCTAAAACTTTTCCATCCTGGGTTTCCCGGGCACGGGTGGTACCACTGCCTAGTGTTAGTCTGACACTGACACTGCCCTAGGCAGTACCACCACCCAGGTCTAGCGGTACCATCACTTGGGGCGTAGTGTTGGGCGGTACCACCGCCCAGACTAGCATTACCACAGCTTGGCACACTGCTAGGGGTGGTACAACTGCCTAGACTGGCAATACCACCGCCTAACATAGTCTCGAAGACTATGCCATGATGGTGAGACTTCTTGGAGCATTGTTTCGGCCTCTTATTGGGCCTAACACAGTTCTTACATAGGCCTAACTGGCCCCTAATTGGTTTGGCTCAAATCCAAGTCCAATTATGTGCTAACTATGAAATCTTAAGACATTTGCTAAGCTAAACAAGTCCCTATATCTATTCTTCCAGCAAGCTTCTGACGAACTTCCGGTGAACTTCCGACGATCCCTTTGGCAATGTTCCGACGGACTCCCGGCAAGCTCCTGGACTTCACAACGATCTTCTTGGCGAGTTTTGATGAGCTTCTCTAGCAAGCTCCAAGACTTCTTGATTGGTTCCGTCAGAACTTCCAACGAATGTCGGACTTCCGATGAACTCTCGAACTCCCAACGAAATCACGTCCTTGACTCTGGGACTTCATTTTGCTTCATGCCTTGCTATCGTAGTTAATCCTACACATGTAAAACATAATTGGATCTAGACAATTAATACTAAGCATTAATCATGTTGTCCGACATGTCATTGGTCCCTCGACGCTTCGTCCAATTCTTCGGCATATCATCCTCTCTTACGACCTATTGCCCAATCGGTCAGTTGACTCTACAACTCCGATATCCTTGGTGCAATATCTGCACTTCTTGGCCCGATGCCTGAATCTATGGCCCGAAACCTTCTGTTGATATGTCGATCGGTCCACCGGCCTAACATCCAATATTTTGACATATTATCCTCTAGCACAACATGATTTTTCCTGCTTTAATTGTCTCATCCTATTCGAAGCATCATGCATCACTCAAAACACAGATTAAAACATAAACATAAATATCAATTGGGTTCATCATCAAAATATTAGATTCAACATAGGAGACAACCCTTATAAGTTTCACTCCTCTCTTGAATGATCTCAACACTTAGAAAGGAAGGAGGAGAACTCTAGCACTTTTACAACTCTTTAACACTTCAAAGACTCAAGAATATATCAAGATTTCATTGCCTTTCATGTATAAAAGGGTGGGGTATTTATAGCCCCAATGGCATTCAAAAATGGAGCCAAGAAGTGTCTCATCCCGGATTTTCGGGTGGTACTACCATTACTGGGCGCTACTACCACTTGTCATATGATATTGGGTGGTACTACTGCTCAGTCTAGGCAGTACCACCGCTTGACAGAGCTCGGAGACTGAGCTCTAGCGGTACCACCGCTTGACAAGGGCAGTACCACCACTGGCAGCAATAACTACCGACGATACTACTGCCTGACAGGGGTAGTACCACTGCCCAGAATTCCTGGGAGACCGAGTCTCCCAAGCGGTGCCACCGCCAGCCCTAGTGGTGCCACCGTCGGGCAAGAATTTAGGCTTGTTAAGCCCAATTAAGGCTTGTTAAGGGTCTAATTGGCCCCTAATTAAGTTAGTGGGATTACCTCCCAATCCTAACTTAATCTACATTTTAACTACGATAATTAAGACATAATTAATGCACTTCGTGTTCCGGTGCATCAATTGCTCTTCCGGCGAGCTTCCGATATACTTCCGGCAAACATCCGACGAACTCTCGGCGATGCTCCGACGGACTCCCGGTAAGCTCCTGGACTTTGCGACGATCTTCTTGGCGAGTTTCGACGAGCTTCTATGGCAAGCTCCTGGACTTCTCAGTTAGTTCCCATAGAACTTTCGACGAATGTCGTACTTTCAACAAACTCTCGAACTCTCAACATGATAATGATCTTGACTCCAGCACAACACTTGCTTTATGTCTTACTACTATCGTAGTTAATCCTGCACACTTTTCTCAACATACAGATTAGATCAAATAAATTATAATTGACTTCATCATCAAAATATGAGATTCAACAATCTCCCCCTTTTTTATGATGACAATCAATTGATGATGGAGTTAACCTTAACTCCCCCTATCTATATGCCATACATTGAAAAGTCATTCTTGAATTCAAAGCCTTTGAATTCAAGAGATATATTGATAAGTTAAGTTCATTTAAACTTATCAATATACACATCATGATTCCTATCATGATGTAACATTCTGAAAATGATGTCAAGGCATGACATCCATTTTCAAGTCTTGATATTTCAAATATGAAGGATGATAAACATAGCAATTCATTCTAATGGCAAGATATCAATTTGTAAAATTGCAAGTTAGGCTCTAGATATCTTATTATAATAAAGAAATGTAAATAATTTCAAGTGTATTTATCATCAATTTACCATATTTTGATATTATTTCTCCCCCTTTGTCATCAACAAAAAGGAGAACGATTCAACAATATATGCAAGTGTGGTAAAAATTCATGTCATATTTCAACTTTATAAAAAAATTTATATCAATCATATTTCAAGCATTCATGATATGATATTATTCAAAAGTTCTCACATTAAAAGTTATAAATATTTAGCGAGATGGCTTCCATCATCTTCTCCCTTTTATATTTCATTAAAACTTCGCATGAAGGAGGAAAGTAAGGAGAAAAAACTATTGAGAACCAACTTTGAATGAAGTTAAAAAAAAAAAAAAAAAAAAGAGTGTCATTAAATCATGCTTCATTTTTCACAAGGATCAAGATATTTATATGAAATTAAATCCTTGCAAGTATTCATCTTAAAAAAAATCTTCCTTCATCAAGAAAGAATTCATGTGAAAGAATCATCATATCAAATCCATTTCTCAAATTCACAAGAGATAAATCCATGAGAGATGCATTTGTTAATAACTTCTATGTATCAAAAATCATTAAGTGATCGAGCAAGGATATGAAATAAACTTGATATGGCATAGACTCATGAAAGCTCCATTCAAGAAATCCATTAGTGAAAGATAGTCCGGAGAGAAAATATACATCAAATTCATGCATGTATAAAGTGTTTTGTCATAGCTTTTCATCACTACTTGCATGAGATAAAATCATTAGTGCTTTGTAGTACTCAAGGATTAAGAATCCGATGTATGATTAAAACTTCTCAATATTTAATAGAAATCTCAATCATGAAAGTAAACATGATATTGCATCATTGTATGATAACATGCTCATCATCATAGAAACTTTTAGCATCAAGGCACAAAATTTTCAACATCAAAGTAAACATGTTATTAAGGCACACAATCTTATCATCATGTAAAATTCGCATCATAAAATTTTCAGCACAAAATTTAAGTGAGTGATCAAAGAATCAAGAAGGTCCAAAATCGAAATTTAATAGATTCATGCATTCAGACATATTAACATTCCTAACTCTACAAATGCTCATCAAATAATTCATCAAGTCGTAGATACCAATAGTTAAATATATCAAGGACTTACGATTATCAAAGTAAGTAGCATTGCGATCATCAAAGTCAGTAAAATAAAAAGTTTACAACATTAAGATAAACAACATAGTATTACAACATGACAAGGAGGAATTGTGTCCACTTTTCCTAAATACATACACATGCTTATTTAGGTGGTGGAAAATTAAAATGTCTAAACAAGGTATCAAACTGTCGGTGAATCTGCTACAGCTCAGTTAAGATTTGATCTTGGTGTTGTTCAAGTCGATCTTGTCGTTGTTTAAAATGATCCATCCGAATCCCTATGTCTTCGATAGATGAAGGAGGTGCTTGCTCCACTGGAGGTGATTCCTCAAAGGGACTAGTTGGAGGAGATAGATTACCCCTAAAGATTGGTGTTTTCGGTTCTGGTTTAGGTTGGGGGAGATCAGTCTTTCTAGGTAGTCTAACCCACATATCATTTCTGAAAGTACATCTCATCCGTCGAAGTAGATTTTTATTTATGATACTAAATCTGTCTAGTTGTATAACTTCTTCGTCAGGTGGAATGGTAATATCGTAGGAATGGAGTATTCTTGTGATTAAGCCATCATATAGAAGCATCATATCCTTTTTAGATATTTCAATCATGTTTTGTTGGATTAGATAACCAAAATAATTATTATATCCCTTCATGATCCAATATATGGTACTTAGTTCCATTTGGCTTATTTTATTATGATGATATTGCTTTAGGAGAATGATACTAATCAAGATGTGATGAAGTATTTTAGTGCTTGATGGTAGTAAATGTTCACAGCTTTTTGGAAGTATCATCAAGTTAGAATTACCAAAAATTATTCCTAAGGCATCAACGTAAGTGGTCCCAATTGTTTCATCATCTCATTGTCCTCTAAAATAACAACATCCTTCTTTTACCAGGATTCCTATGATGTCGCAAATTGATCTATCCATAATGGATATATGACATCCTAATAGATAAGCATATACCCTTTCTTTTTCACCTACATGTAGATTGTTGCAAAATAATCTAACAAGTCTAGGGTAGATAGGTTCACTAATTTGAAGAATTGGGAGAATGTCTAGATTAGTAAACCATTAAATAGGTTACAAATCAATTAGTTCATCTAAATCAATATATTTTCCTTTATGAATATGTCTAGATTCTATGGATGCAAATTTTAGGGCATGTTGATTAGAATAAAAAAGTGTGGAATCATAGTTTTCTTCTAATCTCCTCTTCCCTTTGTCCCTAGAGGATCTTCTAGAACCCATAAATACTGTTATTATAAAGATAGATAATGAGCAAGAGTAGATAATATAAAAGAGAAATCAATGCCTTTTAGAGAATACCTTAGTTGAGATCTTCAAGAAGATATAGGATTGATCCTTGATCTTGTAGGAAATAGGGATTTTTGGGCAGCTAGAGGGAGAGAATGGTGTTCAAAGGGGGTTTGGAGCTAAAGGGGGAGTGGAAAATGAGTTGGGGTCGGTTCTACCGCCGGCCCTAGCTCGGATTTATAAGGGGGCAGGTTGCGGGTGGTGGCACCGTTGGTTGGGCAGTACTACCGCCTGCCACCCATGACAGCTAGCGGTGCTACCGCCAATTGGGTGGTGCTACCGCCAGTTGGGCGGTGCCACCGCCTACAGGCAATGAGCACTACTTATAATGGTGTGTGGGTTGATGTGGGTGATTTCAACTTGAAGGAAGTTTTTGTTTGTGGAGCACACAACCTTAATTACATAATCATGTAAAAATTCACATCACAAGAGGAGAAGTTTCGTACATTCATGATCGATCTTATAAAATGCATACCATACCCAAATGTCATATAGAACTCATATGTTTTCAATATATTCATGACCCATCATGCAAGCATCATAAGCCTCGTAATATATAACACAAATTCATGATTTACATCATACAAAATTCATATGTAAACCTGGCTCGCAAGCCGTAAGTTCATGATTTTATAAGATATAGTTGGATCCAAAAAAATTGAGGAAGGAATGTATCCGATAAATTCAGAAACTAGAAGATGTGTGAAGGGGAATTCATGCATAAGAGTTTACAAGTTTCAAAATTTGAGGGATCAAAATTAACTTTCCTATGAACGTGACCCTTGTTGGGATCATGTTCAAGGACTTACTATCAACCTCAAATTTCTTTAAGGTATCCTTGAGTAGCAAGTTTTCCTTTTGACGTATTTCTAAATCATGGCATTTCGTACATGGAGCTAAACTATCATTATGCTTAATTTTTAATTTATCAAAATTACTAACAAGAGAATCATGCTCCCTTTTTAATAATTTATATTTTTTACTAATTATTTTACATTCATCAAATAAATCATGAAAAGCATTTAATAATTCATCAAATGATAAATTTGCATCAATTGAACTTGTTACCTCCTCTCCAATGGCCATTAGTGCATAGTGAGCAACTTGCTTAGTGTTGATTAGCTCCTCTTCTTCGAACGCACTTGAGTTATCCTATGTTGCTTTGAGAGCCTTCTTCTTCGGTGTCCTTTTCTTGGCTTGGGGACATTCATTCTTGTAGTGTCCTGGTTTCTTATATTCGTAGCAAATTACTTGATCTTTCTTGGGTTCAAATTTAATTTTAGTGTCATTTTTAAATTTGTTTCTTTTAATAAATATTTTGAATTTCTTTGTTAAAAGTGCCAAGTCCTCATCAAAGTCCTCATCACTTGAGTTTTCTCTCAAGTGGTCTTCTTGTGTTCTCAGTGTCATGTCTTTCCTGTTCTTTGGAAGGGTGTCCTCAAGCTCTTCATGAGCTTTGCATGTCATTTCATAGGTCATTAGTGACCCAATTAGTTCTTCAAGAGGAAAGTTATTTAAATCTTTGGCCTCTTGAATGACCGTGACTTTAGGGTCCCAACTCTTTGGAATGGATCTTAAAACTTTATTAATGAGCTCAAAATCCGAAAAACCTTTATTGATGATATCTATAAATCGGGTGTACATGTCTCCAATGGTCTTACTCGGATTCATTCAAAATAATTCATAAGAATGTACTAAAAGGTTGATTTTTGACTCTTTCACTCTACTGGTGCCTTCATGAGTCACTTCGAGTGTGTGTCAAATATCAAAAGCCATTTCATAAATCGACACTCGATTAAATGCATTTTTATCTAGTGCACAAAACAAGGCATTCATAGCCTTGACATTTAAAGTGAAAGTCTTCTTCTCCAACTCATTCTAATCGTTCATTGGAAGAGAAGACTTTTGAAAACCATTTTCGACAATGTTCCAAAGCTCAAAATCTATCGAAATTAGGAAGATCCTCATTCTAGTCTTCTAATAGGTGTAATCCGTCCCATTCAACATGGGTGGATGTGTAATTGAATGACCTTCTTGGTTGCCAACAAATGTCATCTCTATTAGGTTTTAAACCAACCGAGAGTAAACCTTACTCTGATACCAACTATTAGGATCAAGAGCGCATTAAGAGGGGGGGTGAATTAGTGCAATAGAAAACTTTCGCTGTTTCGAAAAACTTATTTCGATTAAAGCCGATTCAATGAGAATGATTTCAACTCAATCCGTTTCGGAAGGAATTTGAACTTGAAACCTTTCGTGAAAGTGCAAGAGAAGACTAAGGTGATTTGCAGCAATGTAAGTTGCACAAATGAAAAGTGTTGGTTTCGTAAAGTCTTTATATGATTAAAGCCGATCTCGGAAGATGTTTACATCAAAGCATATGTAGACGTAGTTAAAGCACAGTAAGGAGGAGAGATAGTTTGCTATAAAAGAAAGTTGCTCAAAGTAAATGCAAACCGAGTTTTAGGGTGGTTCGGTCAACGTGACCTACATCCACTTTCGGCTTCCTCCTCCGACGAGGTCACCGGCATCCACTAGAGACCTTCCTTCAATATGCGAAGGTCAACTACCTTTTATAGCTTTTCTCCTTTTGCCAGGCTTAGGAGACAACCCTTACAAGTTTCACTCCTCTCTTGAATGATCTCAACACTTAGAAAGGAAGGAGGAGAACTCTAGCACTTTTACAACTCTTTAACACTTCAAAGACTCAAGAATATATCAAGATTTCATTGCCTTTCATGTAGAAAAGGGTGGGGTACTTATAGACCCCAATGACATTCAAAAATGGAGTCAAGAAGTGTCTCATCTCAGATTTTTGGGGTACTAGCGATACCACCATCATTACTAGGCGGTACTACTGCCTGTCATCTGACACTGGGCAGTACTACCGCTTAGTCTGGGCGGTACCACCGCCTGACAGAGCTCGGAGATTGAGCTCTGGCAGTATTACCATCTGATAGGGGCGGTACCACCGCCTAGAATTCTTAAGAGACCGAGTCTCCCAAGCGGTGCCATTGCCGGGCAGGAATTCAAGGGCCGAATGGGCTATTCCATTTGGCCCAATTAAGGCCTATTAAGGGCCCAATTGGTCCCTAATTAAATTAGTGGGATTATCTCCCAATCCTAACTTAATCTGTACTTTAACTATGACAATTAAGACATAATTACTACACTTTGTGTTCCGGTGCATCAATTGCTCTTCCGGCGAGCTTCCGACATACTTCCGGTGAACATCCGACGAACTCTCGGCGATGCTCCGACGAAATCCCGACAAGCTCCTAGATTTTGCGATGATCTTCTTGGCGAGTTTCGATGAGCTTCTATGGCAAGCTCCTGGACTTCTCGGTTGGTTCCCGTAGAACTTCCGACGAACTCTCAAACTCCCAATGTGATCTTGATCTTGACTCCAGCATAACACCTGCTTTATATCTTACTACTATCGTAGTTAATCTTGTACACTTTTCTCAACATACAGATTAGATCAAATAAATTACAATTGACTTCATCATCAAAATCTGAGATTCAACACAACGTTTGCACTTGGTGGGTGAGGTTGAGGAACGCCTTGATTGAGACAAGCTACCCCATGATGGTCTCGGGAGGCAATAGCCTGGGATTATTGAACAGCCACCAATAGCAACTCGGGGTTATGACCGAGGTATTCCCTTCTAGGCTCAGAGGAAGTGGGAGTTGCCCTCCAAACTTGAAAGTCGGGTGAGCCAAGGGTGGCTCTTCTCTAGGGTGTTCTCCTGGGTTGCTCGGTTGGGGGTGCTCTTGTAACATCGGGTCCTCATTCTAGCACCAAAATGTTAGTGAACTTTTATATTATCGCCTAGGTGTCAGCATAGCTTGGTCTAATCCCAGATGCGTAAGGTTGCCCACGCAGATGCTCGGGTGGTGGAAGCGAGCATCGGGTCAGGTTGAGTTTAAGCATCGTCTCCTAAGTGTGATCTTCTCTCTTAGCGAGTGGCCTGCTTCTTTATCGTTGGGCTCCTACACATAGGTCGAGGTCGGGAGAGGGATTTCTCAACTCGACCCCTCCAAAGGTTAAGTTAGCATTGAGTGAAATAAGAGAGAGTTGAATGCTCGAAGTCCTTCCCCTAACGCCGATCAGGGGGTTAGCTTTTATACCTACAAACAAGAGTTGATTATACATGATCTATTAATGGCAGTCGACTCCTCGGGAGACTGACTTGTACCTCCTCTATGAGTGTCGACTAACCTACATGGATCCACGGCACTCGGCGCCATTTCGAGCTTTTCGGAGTGGCTTTATGCTATGCAGCATCATCTCGTATGGCCTCGGACAGTGTAGGAACATGCAACTGTCCCATCTGAGTCTAAGGTGTTACATCGACGCAATACACCATATCAGCACTAAGACTTCATGTTGACACTGACGTGGCTGCTGATTGTTACCGTAGGGGTGGTACTAGAATATGCCCTATCACTACTTAAATGCTACAGAAAAAAAATTATCATGAGCAAGTAACTCGGAGAGCAGTTTGATACAGACTGCACAAATCCTCACTATTGGCAATTATGATCACACCTGTATGCATTTGCAGAAACAATATAAGTTTCTGCATGAATGCAAGTTCACCTTTACTAACACTGCCATACAAGTAGATGAATTTGTCTTGGTTAAGATACTTTAGTCACATAATTATTATTTCAAACATTATATCAGAAAATGAATCATGATATCTTGTAGGTTGGTTTCCATTTTGCAGGTTCATGACATTCTCAGATATATGTGAGACATAAGTTCACAATTTTGAGCAATCCACAGGAATCTCATTATTATCAGGGAAATGAAGAACTCCGTCTGCCAGATACCTCATGACAGTCCAATGAGAACACAAAAAATGCAGACAATTGATGTAATCTATCACACAAGGATTGGCAGAAGGATAGTTACAGACTACACTCGCCAAATTTGGCAGAAGGATAGTTACTCTAGTCCAACAGTAAGCACTAAACAGATTCCTATAGACATAAGCACAGTCTACCGCAAGTTCTGTCATGCTTTCTTGCACTTGCAGTTCTCTTGTTCTTGCTTTAGGACCTGAATGAGAAAATTAATGCTAGAATAAGATTACAAGCATAGAATCCATGGAAACAGGAAGCTTATCCCTAAGCTGAAAAGAATGAATATGGATGGTAGAATTAATATGTTGATTGTGTTGGATGAGTCTTGCCTAAAGGTGCTAAAAAAGCTCTCCTTCCTCTAGGTATTCAATGTATTTAAATGTCTAGCTTTTCCTTAGCTCTGCAGGGATTAAAATGTTTTCCTCGAAAGCTTCTTTCTTGAAGGCCAGCTATAATGTACACAAGAAACCATGCATATGATAATTCGGCTCAGCAAGGCAGGTCACATCATTGCGAACCTTGGAATTGTTTTATATATGGCTGCACTGTCGATTTTTTACTCATAATTCTAGGACACAAATACAAACTTAATATATTGATATTAATATGTTATCTTTCTTCTTGTTCTAACTTTGAGACTTCGATATACATTTGCATCTTATTCACATGCCTGTGTGCATGTAAAACATCAATCAATCAAGTTGATGCATTAACATTAGCAGCATTAAATGGACAAATGGTGCTCCAATGACAGTGCCAAAAGAATGATCTTCTACCATTCTTTTCAAGCACATCACCAATCAGAAGAATCATAGTGAATAGCTGCATTCTAACAACCATTGTTCTGCAGCATAGCAAGAGATGAATTTTCTGATTTAAATTAAATTTCAATCCCCAAGTAAGCACAGTTCACCATAATCTGACCAGCGCAAGAATATTTGGAAGAACAAGATGCTATTCAATGAAACAACATAACTAGCCAGATTGTCATAATATTTATCGGTCTCTATTTTGACATGGTATAACAAAACACTATTAAGTTTCACTCTTAATTTGACTTATTCATAATGTATTCTGTTCAAATAAATAGCCTAGTTCTACTTATATAAAACGATTATAAAAATACATTGTTAATTATGGAATGAGGGAGAAAATTTATGCTACTGCTTGCTCAATGAAAATAGTAGAAGCATACGTTGTTCGTCCATGTGAACTGAATTGACCATATCAAGTCACTTGTAACAGGCTTTCCATCTGTAGAATTTAGTCTCTTTCACATACTTTCGGCAACTAATTATTATTATTATCACACAGTATAATATTCAACTGAAAGAAGATCTAATTTTAATAAACTTCAGGCATGAATACCATTGATTACCAAGTTGAGTTTCAACAGGCAGGACATGATTTAATTAATACTCACCTGAAGTTGGCTCTGCAACTCTTTGATGTGCTTGATAGCCAAGTCCAACATGTCTGCAGTGCTTGTTTGCTGTGACATTTTGACCAGGAAAATATAAAATTATTCTGTGCTTGAAATTGGTAAAGCAGTAAAAATGCTTAAGAAGAGTATGTCTTGAAGTCATTTTGACCATGTGTTTCTTGAATTGTGTATGGATACCATACCATACATGTACTTTGATATTTCCATTTTGACATACAAGGAAAAAGCAAAAAAGAGGAATGATAAATTAGGTTCATGTAAGATCATAAAGAGGAATAACCATAAAGGATTTTATATTACAACAAAGAGTTAAAAAAGACTATATTAGCAGTAAATACAAACTCTTTGGTTGTTACCTTGTCCATGTTTGGCACGAGATCTTGTAGGCTTTTCAATTTCTCACTAATTCTTGTTCTCCTTTCCTGGGAAAGAGGGAGAAATCAAACTTGAAACTTATATGATATCTAATAAGCACAGAAACAACCTCTCCACCAGCAAGGGTAAGGCTGCACACAGTATAGCATCCCTCTTAAAGACCCCAACCAGTGGGAGATCTGTGCACTTGCTACCGTTTTTTAAATGAAAACTAATAAACTGGAATAAGATTAGCATGCAAAGTATAGCATCTATCTGAATATGTATTTATATAAATATATACATATACAAATACATATTGTGCAACATTTAGATTGGGATCTACTAACCCTTTCGGCAATACTCCTGGGATGTGTCGCACATCCACGCTTAGCTCGGACTTTGAATGGAACATGGTCATGCTGGAACTGTAGATACTTATCCATTGTATCCATCTCAAGAGTTGTACTTGGTAAGCTACACTGAAACCATGAAGATACAAAGTAGGTTAATGCTTGCAACCAATGACATCAAGGGTAATGGCAGAAAAGAATGAGGAATGATCTTATTGGTCCATATAATCAAATCATGGCAAAAAGTAAATAATTTGAACATAATAATTTATTAAGATAATGTACACTTTACTTGTTAGTATTTAGTAGTACTTGTTCATATATTCTTTTCATTGAGATCACTCCAAGGGGATAATAGAAAGAGAGGTTTAAGGAAACTTGGGTCCTGTCAACCCCCCAACCCAAGTTGTTTTCTGCATCAGATAACCAACCACAATAGTGACACACAATAGGCAGTGTAGCTTACCAAGTACCTCTGCCTAGGATACATTGTCCTTGCACCTCTGCCTCAGTTACTATCATAAGGAGAATAGAATGGCTACCTGAGACTCAATATTGCTCATGGTTATAATATCCCCATTGTTATCCTTGGCCCGTTTGCTTGAAGGTGCAGAAAAAATGATTGAATTGGTATCATCCCATGAACCAATTGAAAAGTTGCTGGAGATGTAAGATTGGCTGACACTTCCTGATCTAACATCAGATTTGTTGCTGCAACCTACACTGTCTCCTATCTCTGGAATGCCGATTTGAGAAACTTGAGATGGTTGGCCTGTTCCAGAGAAGCTCAGCTGTGATTTCAGTCTTCTGCTTGCCATTTCATTGACACCTCCTATTCCAGGTCGGGAGAAGCTCCTGATATCCCTTAGTGCCGAAAAGCCTATCACATGCCACAAGTAATTGTTATTATACCATAGAGAATTTAAAGCTTTCCTTTTCCAATTATTAATTTTGTTTCTCTAAAAGGACAGTGCAGAATCTGCTTCACTCTTGTAAAGTAACTTGACAGCATCGTGATTGTATAATGCTTTTCGGTCAAAAATTCCAAATGCATTGGTCAACCTATGTATGACCCGAGAAGTACAAAAGTCTTATCATCAAGAAGCAAAGACAGTGTTGTCTAATCTATGTTGAAACAACTCAGAGAATGTTAAATCAGTGAGTTATTTCCATATACTAGTATCTCCTAAATATAATCAAGTCCTTTTGGAATTCATGAACTGAACACATTCTTTGATTAAACAAAGAATCATGCAAAATGATGCTTTCTAAATAGCAGAAATCCATTGATTTATAAATTCAAATGTGCACTGTTACCATGATGAACCATCTGCCAGAATCGAAACTGCACAAATTAAGGATGCACTAGGAGTCATCAGAAACAAGGATTAACGACTTTGTGACACTATAATTCATTGGTAAAACCATAAACGATTAGATTGTTGAATTCATTTCAGAAGAAAGTAACAAAAAAATCAAATGAGACAAATGTGCATTGGTAAAACCATAAATGATTAGATTGTTGAATTCATTTCAGAAGCAAGTAACAAAAATCAAATGAGACATCAGATTTGTAGTAAGATAATTCAGCTTGATTTCACCAGTAACTCCTTTTTCCTGAATTTATTGTTTTACATAACTATCAACAAAAATCAAATGAGGCATCAAATTGAGTAGGGACAGATTCTAAATTAGAGCTACAAAGTTGAACTTCCAAAATAAAGTTTTCGACTGATAAAAAAATCCAAAATAATAAAAGGTTTGATGGTTTGGATATCTAATTCGACACAAATGGGAGCTCAAATAAGATACTATTATTCATAACAGAGCAAGATGGTAAAAATTGTGAGGGCATCTAGAACATTGTGTGGTCATCAAGTGTCCCTTAAACGAAAAACTTTATAAGACAGTTGTGGTACCTTGCACGTTTATAAATTAAATGTAGAAAAATTAACAAACATACGCAAAAGCTTGAATTTAGTACCCTAGAGAAGAGGTATTGTGGTGAATATATTCTTTTACAGAAACGATAAGAGTACGATATCCTTGTTCTTATGGAAATAATACATAATACTAAACAAGGTTAAATTAAGAAAAATCTTATTATACTAGCTTGGACATGACTAAGATCTATATATATGTGTTGCTGGTGTGGGAAGTTAACACTAATTAAAGTTGCTAATAAGAGGTAGAAGAAGACCAAAAAGAAATTCATTGAAAACTATGAAAAAAGAAATCATATTAGCCAAATTAATTGAGCATTGCCATCAACAGAACCCAATTGAAAGAGGATCACATGTAGTCAATTCAAAACATTTAGAAACTACAGTTTGTGATTGTATCTTGATAAATTGGACACCCATTATGCTTTAATTTAGAAGAGAGAATGGTATCACATTTCTGTAGCAGTGATTCCATTGACTCAAACCATTGATTTATGCATATTGATGTCTGATACTCCTAACACAGTATTATAGCTCATGCAGAGATTTGCGGATGAACATAAAATACACCTAGACATGACCTTTATTCTAATTTATTATATTTTAGGTGATGTGTTAGGAATCTTAGGATGATGATCTCAAGCATATCATCAGACTCTTATGTGTACCCATTTGACATCGCAAGTAATACTTCTGATCCACCTCTGTTTCTACCTCTAAAATGAACCTTGTTCGTTGCAAACCTTGACATTCTACGAACGACTTCCATGAAAAGCAAGCCATACAGGTAAAAAGGTGAACATCAAATCTCTGGGTGACAGTCAGATACTAAATGCTCTAATCCATCTTGATCATCTTAAACATGACAAACACCAGAAAACAAGGCTGTTTGACAACATCTCAGTGTTTAATCACACTCAAAACAGCTCAACACCACCCAACGAGTCCAATCAATTCAACCTCTCACCGGCTACCAAACCCCATGCAAGATGGACAAAGTCAACGGTCAACCCTTCAAGGCTGGGCCCTGCACGAATCGGGTGACCACTATAGGGTGGTCCATCACCAAGTGGGGGTTGCAAAGTTTGGATTTTTTTTTTGGGTGCAATATTTAATGTAAACTATATATATATATAAATAAATAATATATATATATATATATATATATGTATGTGTATATATATATATAGTGTGTGTATATATATATATATGTACATATATATATATGTACATATACATATATATGTACATATGAATATATATATGTACACATACATATATATATATACATATATATATGTATATATATATATCTCGTATTTGATGTCCTCCCGTACATGCGTGACTGTGACACCGTCCAATAAAAATGTTTAAATATATGGGATCGGATCACAACAATAGTTATATCGAATAAATTAAACGCTCAAAACCGCCACTGGCCGTTAGTTT